>CAUYSK010097828.1:0-29102 GCA_963575035.1 Avahi laniger | reverse complement strand
ATATAATTATATGTCTTTAAAAGAAACTGAGAGAAGAAAGGAGAACACGCATATATAATATTTATAGTTTGTTTTATTTACCTTCTTGTTTACCAGTTCTGGTTCTTTTCATTTGTTTCTGTGAGTTCAAGATATTATCTGGTGTCTGCCTCCTGGGTAGCACTGTCACTACAGACCTGGGCGGGGCGAACGCCAATGCCGCCACGCGCTGCCTGACTGCTGCTGCCACCGGGGGACCCCGGAAAGGCAAACCCCCATGACCACCTGCCTCCATGGGGAGGGACCCACGCTGTCCCCACCTGAGCTTTTAGCAATGGTCTAAATCTACACGAATATCTCCCAGCACTTGCTTGGATTGTGACAATCACAGAGAGCAGTAGTGTTACAGGCTCACAGTGCATCTGCCCTTCTCCTGTCTGGTCAATCTTCTGGAGCATGACTCAGGTATGCCATCCAGGGACTTCTTCCTCTCTTCACTGAGCAACAGAGTTCCCAGCAGAGAACAGGTGTACCACAAAGCTCTTAGTTTTGAGCTGAGAGAAGTTCCAGATGAGAAGGAACCAGCATAAGAGCTCTCACAACATGAAAAACAGGCTGTTGGGACACCCAAAAGGATCACACTAGTTCCCCAGCAATGGACTCCAACCAAAACCAATCTGAAATGTCAGATATGGAATTCAGAATATGGATTGCAAGTAAGATCAATGAGACAGTTGAAAATCAACACACACACACACACACACACACACACAATAAAAAATAATCAGGACATGAATGAAAAGTTCACTGAAGAGATAGCTAATCTAAGAAAAAATACAACAGAACTTCTGGAAATGAAAGAATCATTTAGGTAATTTCAAAATACAGTGGAAAGTTTTAACAGCAGACTAGACCAAGCAGAAGAAAGAATTTCAGAGCCTGAAGATAAGGCTTTAGAATTAACCCAGTCAATCAAAAGTGAAGAAAAAAGAATCAATAAGAGTGAACAATCCTTCCAATAAATATGGGATTATGTAAAGCAAACAAATATAAGAATCATAAGTATCCCTGAAGGAGAAGAAGAAAAAGCAAAAAGCATGGAAAATCTATTAGAGGGAGTAATGGAGGAAAATGTCCATGGTATTGCTAGAGATTTAGACATCCAGATACAAGAAAGTTGTCAAACACCTGGAAGATTGATGGCAAATAGGACACCACCAAGGCACACAGTCATCAGTCTGGCCAAGGTCAAAGTGAAGGAGAAAATCCTATGAGCTGTGCGATGAAAGCATCAAGTAACTAAGAAAGGAAAACCCATCAGACTAATGGCAGATTTCTCAGCAGGAATCTTACAAGCCAGAAGGGATTGGGGTCTTCCTATTAAGTCTTCCAGCCAAGAATTCTGTATCCTGCAAAACTAAGTTTTAAAAATGAAAGAGATTTAAAAATCTGTCCTAGATAAGCAAATACTCAGGGAATTTGTCTTCACTAGACTTGTCCTACAAGAAATGCTTAAAAGTGCTTTATACATGGAACAGTCCATACCTACCAGTGTAAAAACACTGCAAAGTTAAAACTCAGAGTTCTTATAAATCAGTAACATAGGAAGAAAACAAAGAAACTAGGTAATAAGCAACGTAATGACCAGAACGTTATGTCACATATCAACACTAACATTGAATGTAAATGGTCTAAATGCCTCATTTAAAATGTATAGATTGGCAAAATGGATTAAAAAAACAACAACATAAATATATGCTGTCTCCAAGAAACCCATTTAACTAGAAAAGATTCCTATAGACTCAGGTAAAAGGGTGAAAAAAATATTCCATGCAAATGGAAACAAAAGCAAGCAGGAGTAGCTATTCTTATACCAGATACAATAGACTTTAAATTAACAATGGTAAAAAAGATAAAGATGGTCAGTATATAATAATAAAAGGATCAATTCAACAAGAAAATATAATAATTCTAAAATATATATGTACCTAACAGAGGATTTTCCAGATTCATAAAACAAATTCTACTAGACCTAAGAAAAGAAATAAATGGCAACATCCTAATAGCTGATGTCAACATTCCACTGACAGAACTAGACAGATCATCAAGGCAGAAAATCAACAAAGAAACACTGGACTTAAATGGGACTCTAGAAGAAATGAACCTAACAGATATTTAAAGAACATTCTACCACAGAACTACAGAATATATATTCTTCTCATCAGCATATGGGACATTTTCTAAGACAGATCATATGTTAGGCTACAAAGCAAGCCTCAACACATTTAGAAAAGTCAAAATCATACTATGTATGTTCTCAGACCACAGTGGAATAAAACTGAAAATCAATTCCAAGAGGAACCCTCAAAACTATGCAAATACATGTAAATAAAAAAACTTGCTGCTGAACAATCCCTTGGGTCAAGCATGAAATCAAGATGGAAATAAAAAAAGTTTTCAAATTGAACAACAAAGGTGACACATGCTTCCAAAATCTCTGGGATACAGAAAAGGCAGTGCTAAGAGGGAAGTTCATAGCACTTTAATGCCTACATAGAAAGCACAGGAGGATCACAATTTGACAAGCTAATGTCACACCTCAAGGAACTAGAAAGAGAAGAACAAACCAAATCCAAAGCTAGCAGAAGAAAATAATAACAAGGATCAGAGTAGAATTAAATGAAATGGAAAACAAAAAACAATACAAAGGATCAAGAAAACAAAAAGTTGGTTTTTTGAAAAGACAAACAAAATTGACAGATCACTAGCTAGATTGACCAGAAATAGAAGAGAAAGGATTCTAATAAGCTCAATCAGAAATGAAAAAGGAGACATTTCAACTGATACCACAGAAATACAAAATATCATTTGAGACTACTATAAAAACCTCTGTGAACACAAATTGGAAAAACTAAAGGAAATGGATAAATTTTTAGAAATATATAACCTTCCAAGCTTGAATCAGGAATAAATAGAAATCCTGAATAGACCAGTAATGAGGGCAAGATTGAAACAATAATAAAAAATCCCCCAACAACAACAACAAAAGCCTAGGACCAGACAGATTAACAGCCAAATTCTACCAGACCTGCAAACAGGAATTGGTGCCTATTCTAGTGAAACCGTTCCATAACACTGAGAAGGAGGGAATCCTCCCTAACTCATTCTACAAATCCAGTATCACCCTGATACCAGGAAAGAACATGACAAAAAAGGCAAACCACAGACCAATATCCCTCATGAATATAGATGAAAAAATACTCAACAAAATATTAAAAAACTGAATCCAACAGCACATAAAATGATGTGGGTTCACCATGATCAAGTGGGTTTCATCCCAGGGATGGAAGGATGGTTCAATATACACAAATCAATAAATGTGATTCACCACATAAGTAGAATTAAAAACTAAAACCACATGATCATCTCAATAGGTACAGAAAATCCATTCAATACAATCCATCAGCGTTTCATGATAAAAATAACCAACAAACTAGGAATAGAAGGAACATACTTCAAAATAATAAAATTCATATGTGACAAAGCCACAGCCAACATCAAACAGAATGTGGAAATGTTGACTGCATTCCCCTTAATAACTAGAACAAGACAAGGATGCCCACTGCCACCATTTCTATTCATTGTAGTTCTGGAAGTCCTAGCCAGAGCAATCAGGCAAGAGAAAGAAATAAAGGATATCCAAATCAAGAAAGAGGAGGTCAAACTATCCCTGTTTGCCAACAATATGATCTTACATCTAGAAAACCCTAAAAACTCCACCAAAAGACTACCAGAATTGTTAAATAAATTCAGTAATGTCTCAGGTTACAAAATTAATATACACAAATCAGTAGCATTTATATACATTAATAATCCTCAAACATATAGACAAATCAAAAACTCAATACCATTTACAATAGCTACACAGACAATGAAATACCTAGGAACATACTAACCCAAGGAGGTGGAAGATCTGTACAAGGAGAACTACAAAACACTGATGAAAGAAATCATAAATGACACAAAGAAATGGAAAAATATCCCATGTTCATGGATTAGAAGAATCAATATTGTTAAAATGTCCACATTGCCTTCACAATTCCCATCAAAATACCAATGTCATTTTTCACAGATCTAGAACAAACAATCCTGAACTTCATATGGAACCAAAAAAAAAGAGTCCAAATAGCCAAAGCAATCCTAAGCAAAAGCAACAAAGGTGGAGGCATCACATTACCTGGCTTTAAATTATACTATAAGACTATAGTAACCAAAATAGCATGGTACTGTTATAAAGGTAGGCACATAGACCAGTGGAATAGAATAGAGGACCCCAAAATAAAGCCATCTAGCTACAACCAACTGATTTTTCACAAAGCAGACAAAAATATACACTGGGGAAATGATGCCAGGTTCAATAATTGTGCTGGACAAACAATGAGTGCGATGCACACCTCTGGGGGAATGGACACACTTGAAGCTCGGACTTGGGGGGGAGGGTGGGCAACGACATCATACGTAACGTAATCATCTGTACCCCCATAATATGCTGAAATAAAAAAAAAGAAAAGAAAAAAAAATAATTGTGCTGGAACATTGAATAGCCACATGCAGAAGAATGAATCTGGATTTCCATCTCTCACCGTATACAAACATTAGCTCAAGATGGATTAAAGACTCAAATGTAAGACCTGACACCATAAAAATTCTAGAAGAAAATGTAGGGGAAATCTCTTCTAGATCTTGACCTAGGCAAAGAATTTATGATTAAGACCTCAAAAGCAAATACGGCAACAACAAAAATCAATAAATAGGACTTAATTAAACTAAAAAGTTTCCTACAGCAAATATTCAACAGAGTAAATAGACAACTGACACAGTGGGAGAAAATATTCACAAACTCTACATCTGACAAAAGGCTAATATCCAGACCCTACAAAGAACTCAAAAAAATCAGCAAGAAAAAACCAGATAAACCTATCAGAAATTGGGCAAAAGACATGAACAAACTTTTTTGGAAAAGAAGATAGACAAATGGCCAACAAACATATGAAAATATGCTCAACATCACTAATCAGGGAAATGCAAATTAAAACTGCAATGAGATACCTTACCTCTGTCAGAATGATCATTATTAAAATGTCAAAAAACAATAAATACTGGTGTGGATGCAATAGTGTATAAGGACTGTTTATACACTATTGGTGGGACTGCAAATTAGTATAACCTTTATGGGAAACAGTATGAAGATTCCTCAAAGAAATAAATGTACATTTACCATTCTATCCAGCAATCCCAATACTGGGTATCTACCCAAGTGAAAAGAAGTCATTTTATAAAAAAGACACCTGCACCTGAATTTTTATCACAGCAGAATTCAAAATTGCAAAGACGTAGAACCAACCTAAGTGACCATCAACTGATAAACAGATAAAGAAAATGTGGCACATATATACCATGAAGTACTACTCAGCCATAAAAAGGAATGAAAAAATGTCTTTTGCAGCAACTTGGATGAAACTGGAGACTTTTATGCCAAGTGAAGTATCTCAGGAATTGAAAAACAAATACCACATGTTCTCGTTTGTAAATGAGGGCTAAATGAGGGGTATATATGGTCGTAAAGTGGTGTAATGGACGATAAACTAAGAAAGGAGAGGATGGAATGGGATAAGGGATAAAAATCTACCTATTGGGTACCATGTACACTCTTCTGGTGATGGGTATACTAAAAGTCCTTATTTCATCATTATACAATTCATTCCTCTATCAAAAAACACTTATACATCCTAAATATGTTTAAATTAAAAAAGATATTATCTGGTATCATTTTTTTATTCCAATACAACTTTGCTCACATCCACATTCTTTATGTTGTTATTGTCAAATATATTATATTTCTGTATGTTATAGGTCCAGTAATATAATTATATATATATGATTATATGTATAGTTTCATATAATTGCTTTTTAAATTAGTTAAGAGAAGATAGGAGAAATATACATATATACCATCTTATATAATTATATAATTATCTTTACCTGTGCTTTGTGTGTGTGTGTGTTCGGGGGGGGGGCAGGGATGAATTCAATTACCACCAGGGGTCACTTTCTTTTAGCCTGAAGAACTTCCTTTAATATTTTTATTAGCAATGGATTATCTCAGTTTTTGTATCTAGGAAGGTCTTTATTTTACCTTCATTTTTGCTGAGTACTACATACTTGGTTGACAGTTTTTTTTGTTCAGCATTTTGAATTCACTACTTTCTGGATTCTCTTGGTTGTGTTTTGTTTTGTTTAGTTTTGTTTTTAAGAGACAGTGTCTTGCTCTGTTACCCTTGCTCAGGCTGGAGTGCAGTGGCACAATCATAGCTCACTGGAACCTTGAATTCCTGGGCTCAAGTGATCCTGCTCCCTCAGCCTCCCGAGTAGCTGGGACTACAGATACATGTGACCATGCTTGGCTAATTAAAAATTTTTTTTGTGTGTAGACTGGGTCTCTCTTTGTTGCCCAGGTTGGTTTCAAACTCCTGGTCTCAAGTGATCCTCCTGCCTCAGCCTCCCAAAGTTCAGGCATGAGCCACTGTGCCTGGCCTGGATTCCCTTGTTTCTGATGAGAAGTCAGTTATTAATCATATGGGTTCCCTTGTATGTGACAAATCATTTTTCTGTTGCTGGTTTCAAGATTTTTCTCTTTGTCTTTCAGCAATTTTACTATGATGTGTCTGTCTGGGTACAGATCTCTTTGTGTTTATCCTATTTGGAGTTTGTTGAGTTTCTTATTTGTGTAGATTGTTTTTCACCAAATATGGGAGATTTCCAGCCATTTTTAAAAGATTTTTTTTCTCTTTTTTTCTTTCTTTTGTCTCATTCTCATACTCCCATTTTATGTGTGTTGGTGTCCCACATTTCTTAGAGGGTCTGTTCATTTTTATTCATTCTTTTTGTTCAGAATGCATAATCTCTATTGATTTATCCTTGAATTTACTGATTTTTTCTTCTGTCACTTCGAATCCACTTTTGAACCTCTGTCATAGATTTTTCATTTACATGTTTGTACTTTTCAACTCCAGAATTTATATTTGTTTCTTTTTTAAAAAATAATTTCTCTGTATTTATTTTCTCTATTTCATGAGACATTGTCATCATACCTTTACCTCTTTAAGCATGGCTTCCTTTAGCTGTTTGAGGACATGCGTAATGACAGTTTTGAAGTCTTGTTCTGTTATGTATGACATCTAAATCTTCTCATAGGCAGTTTCTGTTGCCTCCTTCCACCCAGCCCCGCCCCGTGTATGGGTCAGACTTTCTTGTTTCTTCACACAGCATAATCTCTTGTTGAAAATGAGAAATTTTTAGTGAATACCTTGTAGCAATTCTGGATATTAATTCCTTCCAACTCCAGGGCTTATCGTTGCTGTTTGCTTATTTATTTGTTAAATGTCTTGGCTGGACCTTAAAGTGAGGCCTACTTTCCCTGCAGTGAGAAGCATCTGATGTCAGACAGCACAGCCTTGGGCATGTACATAGTCACCCTGGGATGACAGTAGTTTTAGTAGGGCTCTGTTTGATTGTCATTTCTCCAGATTGCTCAGTTAAGCTGTCTGTCTCTGTTGGTATCACATCCAGTTTTTAGACTCCACTAATAGCTGGCTGATTACTCTACTGTTTTGACAATGCCTTGAGGCACAAATTGCTCCACAGTCAAATCCAGTCAAATTTGGACCTCTTTTCAGGGGTAGTTTCTAAGGCCAGTCTTTGAAGTTTGTTCTGCCCCCAAGAGTGCTGTTATTAACTACCTCTTTTCTGGTTTTCTCTGGGAAATAGCTGGCCTATGGTTTAGCTTTTCTTTCTCATGAAGCTACCAGTCTCCTCCTAATTGCTTACCACCAAAATCCCCGTTGCTTTTGAAGGATACCCTTAGGCTTGAACTTTCCCCACCTCTGTTTCCAATATAGTTAGTTATTTTGGGGAATGTTTCAGAGCTGTGTTTTATAGCCTGTCTCTCCTCCTTGGCAAAATCTCTGGGCCTTGGCTGCAGGCCGCAGGCTTAAGGCAGGGCAAGGGTGTGCTTCTCTCTGAGTAACACCCCTGCTTTAGGAGCAGGGTGCTGGGTAGAGGTGCTAGCCTCCGGTCTTCTCAGACTGCATTTCTTGGTGTGGACCCCATGAGCGAACTGAGATGAGGAAAATTGGGGCTCTTACATTCTCCGCCTGTTGCGCTTGGGTTGGAACCTCTGTCCTACCTGCAAACGGGGGCTTGGTGGGCAAAGCGAGCCTCTGACCTCTCAGCCACATTCACTTGTGATTCAGCCCCTTCAACGCAGATCTGGGGGCAGTTGTGAAATGCTGGTGGCCAACCCCTCCCAGGGAGACATCAAAGCCACTTAGTGGGAGCTGAGGAGAGAGTGAGCTCCATCTTCTTGGCCATACCCACTGGGAATAGAGCTTTCATCATGCTGAGATGGGTAGAGGGAGCAGATTGCAACTTAAGTGCCACAGATTCTTGCTATTCTAACCACGAGTAGATACACTGTATATGTTCATAGTTCTTCATCTCCTTAGTACATTTCCTTATGAAAATTTCCTGAGACTTTAAATGGCTCTTTTGTTTTCTTAAAAATAACTTTTCATCAGTTATAATTGTTGCACTAGTAAGTCTGTACATGGAGCTCGCATCACTATGCTGAAGTGGATTGCTCAACTATCTCTGACCATAACATCTGAACGTTAAACAACAGCAGCAGTTAAACCTGCCTCTGCGGCATTAATTCTATCAGAAATAAGATTCGAGGTTGTCTTATTATTTTGTAGCTAAATTTTGCATTGATTTAGGTCAAATCATGCTGTTTAAAACAATTATATATATAAAGAATTATATAACAATTATGAGACAAGTGTAAATTCCACGCCTACAGGTTTATAAAGAGATTCCATCATAGCATGAACAATTGTAGGTATTTTCACACATTTCCTCGTTTCTATTAAGATAAGCAATTTAAAGAAGAAAAATGATGATTTCCTTTCAGAACTATTATGTCTGCTTTTCTAGCATGATTTATTTCTTGTTCACTTCTAAAATAATTTGTCAAATTACCTTAAATGGTGAACATTAAGATATAGTTCGAATTTTCACAGAGAATTATACAAAAGCAATTAAGAACTCATTTCTGGTTGTTAACTTGAGCCCAAGCTGACAAAGCAATAAAATATTAACATACCTGGAAGCAGAGCTGCCTGATTTCATCCTCTGTATGAAAATGAGTTGATGGTCTTAGAAGTTTTTGCATGAGAATTAAAAGACACAGAATTAAGAATTTTATGAACTCTCTAGTTGAGGCCCCACCTAAGGCTTGCCTGGCATCGTTCACAGGTGATGCCTATCAGTACCTCTGCTTCCTGACAAAGGCTGACCGGCTCTCTGCTCCATTTCACAGACAGAAGGCTGTTTCTCCCATGGAGCACAATGCTTCCTTCTTATACCTCTAACTGACTGGTACTAGGCCTGTCCTCGGATCAGTTTTATCTCATCTTCTAAAGAGGAACATTGATATAGGACTGAGCATGTAATTTTATGAGAATTCACCAATATGCCCACTTAAGAGAAAATTTATCAATTAGGAGGATTTCAGCCGCAACAAACAGCATGTCTGACAGAGTGTGGTTTAAACAATGGGGTTTATTAAGGAATCTCATCTGATGAGAAGTCTGGAGGCAGGTGGTTCTAGAGATGGAGTTCTGGGGCAGCTTCTCTGTTGTCATGATTAGTGCATGACTGATGCACCCCCAAGCATCACTTCCTTGCAAAATAAGTTTAAAAGCAGAGAATAGAGGGATCTTTCTTTTTTATCCAAGATTTCTTAGCCTGTTAAGACTCTTAGAAGTCTCTTTTGTGTCAATGGCCAGGACTGAGTCACCTGCCACCCCTAAGCCAATCACTGTCGAAGGTAAATGAGGATACCGTGATGAGTTGGGAGTTAGGTTAAGCAACACTCATCACCGGGGTCAGGCACACTGTTGCCTCTTACCTGGACAAAGTTGGGACTCCCAGAAACAAGAGGAAAACAAGATTGTTGGGAAGTCAGCTCAAGTGAGTACCAAAATAACTTAATCAAAATTTGAAAATCAAGTCCTGTGATAGGTTGATTTATTTTCTTCCTAATAGAGCCTATGCTAAAGTATGTTTTTAAAAAAGATTCAAGATATATTTCTTATACCATAAAATCCACCTGTTTGAAATCCACAGTGTGTTTTAGTATATGCACAGCCATGAGTAATTTTAGAACAACAACCTAATTTTAGAGCATTTTCATCGCCTTAAAAAGAAACCCTATACATATTAACAATAATTGCCCATTCCCACTCCCTACCCACTGCCTCAGCCCAAGGCAAACACTAATCAACTTTCTATCAGTATGGATTTGTAAATTCTGGACATTTCGTGTAAATGGAGTCATATAATTTGTAATAGGCTTCTTTCACTTAGCATAATGTTTTCCACGTTCATTTATACTGTAAGGTGTATCACTACTTTTTCTTTTTTATTGCCAAACAATATTCCATTAAAAAAACCCTCACATTTTTTATCCATTCGTCAGTAGATAGGCATTTAGGTTGTTTCCACATTTTTGGCTATTACGAATAATCCTGCTGTTAACATTTGTATGGAAGTTTTGGTGTGAACATATGTTTTTAATTCCCTTATATACATACCTAGGAATGGAATTCCTGAGTCTTAAGGTAACTCCATGTTTAATATTTTTAGGAATTGCCAAACTATTTTCCAAACTAGCCACAGCATTTTATGTTCCCACCAGCAAAGAAGGAAGGTTTCAGTTTTTTCACATATTCATGAACACTTGTTATTGCCTGGCTTTTTCATTTTAGCCACCGTAGTGGGTGTGAAGTGGTATCTCATTGTGGTTTTGATTTGCATTTCCTTTATGACTAATGACATTGAGCATCTTTTCATGTGTTTGTTGGCTATTTGTCTATCTTCTTTGGAGAAATGTCTAATTAAATCTTTTGCCCATTCTTAAATTGGTTTATATGTCTTTTTATTATTAATTTCTAAAAGACCTTTTTATATTCTGGATACAAGTCCCTTGTCAGATATATGGTCTCAGAATGTTTGCTCCCATTCTGTACATTGTCTTTTCACTTTCTTGATAGTGTCCGTTGAAGCACAAAAGCTTTAAATTTTGATATAGTCCAGTTTATCTTTTTTTCTTTTATTGCTTGTGCTTTTGGTTTGTATCTGAGAAATCATTGCCTAACCCAAGGTCACAAAGATTTACTTACATGCTTTCTTTTAGGAGTTTTAGAGTTTTAGCTTCCACATTAAGGTCTGATTAATTTTAAATTAATTTGTGTGTGTGGTGTGAGATAGGGGTTCAACTCCACTTTTTTTGCTTGTGAATATTTGGTTGTCCCAGGATCACTTGTTGAATAGACTATTCTTTCCTCATTGAACTGTCTTAGAATTCTTGTTGAAAATCAATTGACCATGTATTTCAGGGTTTATTTCTGGATTTCAGTCCTATTCTATTGATCCGTATGTCTATCCTTATGCCAGTATTACTATGTCTTGATGACTACAGCTCTGTTGTAAGCTTTCAAATCAGGAAGTGTTTATCCTCCAATGTTGTTCTTTTTCATAATTGTTTCGCTATTTTGGATCTCTTGGATTTCCATATGAATTTTAGGATCATTTTGTCAATTTCTGCCAAAAATCCAGCTGGAATTTTGATGTGGATTATGCTGAGTATGTAGATTAGTTTGGGGAGATTGTCATCTTAACTATATAAAGCTTTGATCAATGAATATAGGATGTCTTTTCATTATTTAGATCTTCTTTAATTTCTTTCAACAATGTTTTATAGTTAAGTTTTATACTTCTTTTATTAAATTTATTCCTGAGTATTCTTTTTTCCCTATGCTGTTGTATGTAAAATTGTTTTCTTGATTTATTTTTGGATTATTCCTTGCTATTGTATAGAAATACAATAGATTTTGTATGTTGGTCTCATATCCTGACATATTGCTGAACTTATTTATTAGTTTTAATAGTTATATAGTGGATTCTTTTGAATATCCTATATATAAGATCATGTCATCTGCAAATACAGATTGTTTTACTTCTTCCTTTCCCATAGGATGTCTTTTATTTCTTTTCTTTGCCTAAGTGCTCTGGCTAGAACCTCCAATACAATGTTGAATAAAAATAATGTGGGCAAGCACTTTTGTCTCGTTTCCAGTCTTAAGGGGAAAGCTTTCAGTTTTTCTCTATTAAGCATGATGCTAGCTGTGTGTTTTTCAGAGATACCGTCTATCAGGTTGAGAAAGTTCCCTTCTATCCCAGTTTGTTGTCCAAGTACCATTTAACTATCCTTTGTAAAATAAAGAAGTAAATAAAGTTAATTTTCATTTTCCCTTCTTCTATTTTTCATTCAACTTTCATTTACTCTAAAAGTGTTTATTGAGCCTATATTCAATAAGGGAGTAATATTAAGAAATTACTCAAGAAATTAATTGTCTAGTAGAATATTCTATTCCCTCACCCTCTGCAGGCACAGAATTTCTCTCTCCGTTTCCCTTCTTTCTTGGTATATGGTGAGCTACACATAATTTATATTTAGTGTAGAGCTAAATCATGATATCACTGGCTGAGGTAGATTGCATTGCAAACCTTTCTCTAATTGATATATGAAAGACATTTTCCAGTGAAGGAACTTCAGGCATTAGTAATGATCACTTAGGCTGCCACCTACTCTGGTTAAAGAGAATAAGTTGATACTTGATATGAACTCACTTTTAGCAAGGTGGCAATAAGGAAGCTCTTTTGGCATTGTAGAGAGTAGTAATACAGCCACTTTAATCTGACTTTCAGTTTCCTATCTGTTGATGTCAGCTGGTGTTTGAAACCAGCCTCCTGAACTTTGAGTTTGGGTGATGTTCAACTTGGTAATTAAATAACCAGCGGCACAAACAAGGTTGACAAACCAGCTCCAACACATCAAGGAAGTGCTTTATTTATTTATGCTCACCCTTCTTTCAGAAAGGAGATAATGCCACTTAAGCGATGAGATTGTGACACTGGGAAAGCGAGGGAGGGAAGGACAAGCTGCACTGGATCGCTGCGGATGTCTGAACCCCCTGCCTGCATCCCTGGGAGACCTTACCCCCTCCTGGAAATAGGTGCTACTACCCTTGCTAGCCAGGGAATGTGGAAGGTGATGCGGTTCCTTCTTCAGTTGGCCCAGATGTGAGAAGCTGGTTTGAATCTCGCTGGCACAGTGGCAATGGCTGCACTTCCAAATCCCAGACATGATGCCAACTTCAGAACCATGAGGAGCAAAACTGGGAGGTAGATGATCTGCCCAGCCATCCTCCAGCATTGTGCTTCCTTTCCTTCCCTGGGCATCTGGCGGTACTTAGGGCACAGATAGGAATAGCACTGCTGGTTAGAGTTAATGGGTGTGAGGGGATTTGTGGGGGGTGGGGGAAGCTTTGAGTTCACACTCTCTAGATGTGTGTTTGGGAGGCACTAAATCACTTTGTTTAGGTGAATGAGCTGTGGAGTAAGACTGCTCAGTTCAGACCCTGGCTCTGCCATCTAAGCCTACTGCCTGGCATAGACTAAGTGCTTGGAAAACAATGCCAGTTCTTAGAAGGTCGTTTAGCCTCTTCAAACAAGTGGAGCACGGTGTCTCACCACTTTTCAATCCTAACTCAAAAAGGGAAAAGAACCTTAAAAATGTTAAGGATAGATGCTTAACTTACACGTATCAATAGTATATAACAAATGTAATATGCAGTATTTATTGCAGTGCTAAAATGTCTAGCAAGTCATATTTCATGTATACTTTTTTTCAGATAACTAAAGTTTAGCATAACCAGAACATTATGTATGGGGGTCTATTTTCTGTATTACATATGTAATTACCATCTCATGTTTTGTTATTTATCAGCCACATCAGATTATTTCTACTAAAAAGATCAATTCATGATACCAATTGATTTGCAACTAGAAATCGGAATTCCAGATGGCATAATGGATTCTTCCTCTCAGACGTGTTTTTTATGACTTCTTTGATGTCAAAGGACTTCGAAATTAATCTGCACAACATTAGTTCCACTGGTTTGTTGATGAATTTTTTCTAATACATTTCGCACCATTGTGGGATAATTTATGTGTCTTCTGTGTTTTTAATGAGACCCTTGTCTTGCTTCATAGGACAGTGGGCAGATGCAAATTTGCTGCCTGGCCACTTCCGATACAGTTTACATCTCATTTAAAGTCTCAGCATTTGTTAAGTATTATTCCAATGCAGTGGTTGTAAAATCAAGTATTAACTTCCTTTTTTATAAAAATAAATAAAAGTGACCTTGTGCCTTACCAGGAAAAAACTGGAGGCCATATAATAGGATCACAGCTTTGTCATTAAGTTGAAATTGCTGCCATTATTCCTTTTTTGCTTTTTTTCTTATCTAAGATGCTGCTTGCATATGCTGCAAGGACAAATTAAGAATGGGAAACAATGGAACATCCTTCTTTGGAATTTCCCAGTCCCGATCAATCGCTTTGTTTCAGTCTTTTGAACTAAAAGGGATCCCTTTTATCCAGCTAAGATGGCAGAAGAATATCTATTTTTTCATGGAAACATAAGAGGAGACTATGCCATCTACCCCCTAAAAAGAAACTACATCTGTTTAGTCACTTCCTGAAGTTTCATTAGCTCAAATATCTGATTTACTGACTTTTTCATAAGCCAGTGGAAGAGCTTTTGCATTCTCTTCTTTTAGAAAGAGTGTTTGTTTTCTCACCCTTTATTTCACACTCCTTTTGCCTTCTCTCTTTAATAAGAATATGAAACAAAAAGAGCATTTTCAACTTTGTAGACAGTATCACCAGAGCTATTTTTAACTTCAATTTCTGCAAGTAATTTGCCTCTCTTGTATAAGAGGGTAAAAATTAAATCTTTAGAAAATAAGTTTGTGTTTTAGGAAGTTCACTTTTATGTATATTTACTGAAGATTCTAAAGGAGTCATGAAACCAAATTCTCATAGTATAAAATTTCCAACTCCATGCATACATGCAATGGCATATTACTGACTGAGCATTAACTTTACAATTCTTCTATTTTTAAAGTCTTCTATTTGTTTTGCAAAATATTTATTTATTTTTTTCTTTATTAGAGAGAGAGTCTCACTATCACCCAGGTTGGAGTGCAGTGATGTGATCACAGCTTGCTGCAGCCTTGAATTCCTGGACTCAAGCAATCCTCCTGTCTCAGCCTCCTGAGTTGCTGTGACTATGGGTGTGCACCACCACACCTGGCTAATTAAAAAAAATTTTTTTTTAGAGGCAGGATCTCGCTGTGTTACTCAGGCTGGCCTCAGAATCCATATTTTTGAGCATCTTAATACCAATCCCCAAGCTGTCTTCCAGGTAGGCTGTCCCCACCTGCCAGTGCATCTGGCTAAGTCTTATTTGAATGAATGTTGAGAGCAATGTCTCCTAAGAATTAACACTGGCTATTTATTTTATCAGAAATTTGCTCAAAGTAAATCTATTGAATGATCCAGTCACCACTGCATAACTGAATTGGTAGTTACAAGTCAAGTCGTAACTATTGTGCTAATTCTAGATGCCTAGATGCTTTTTTTGTCATAGAATTTGATCTGCAGGTAAATGTAACATAAAAAAAATGCTCCTTAGCTGAAAAAAGTTCCTTTGTTAGTATAAGAGAAAATGTTTTCGATATTTTAGCAAAAATATAAGAATATCTTTAGTAATTGGGAAAAACTAACAAACTTATCTTTAGCTTTTAATTAGAAATTTGCTTTGTATCTAAAGTTTGAGAACGGGCGCATTTTTTTCATTTTGGATTCTCAGGAAGACTCAGACCAGAGAATCAAAATATCCAAAGGAATTTATTTTCTTCTGTCTTAGGGCACAGATGAGTAAAAATCGTTGCTAGAAAATTCATCCCAATTTTTATAGAATTGATTTTTCCATCTGACATTAGAGACTGATGATTATTCAAGCAAGGCCTCCACTTCGTGCCACTTAACAGCCACGTATATTGAATATTTCTGATAATTATTGAAGTTGAAAAATGGTAGTACCATTTGACCAGGCTAGTAAACAGAAAGGTTAATTAAATCTGCCATGATTATCAACTACTGGAAAATGAAAATAGAATACACTTGCATTTTATGCTATAATCATTTTAATTCAATGATTCAAGAAGTATGTGGGAGTTTTCAGGGTCATGCATCACCATTAGGTATAACAAGGCTATACATATTTGGAAGTGCTCTTTGATACAGCTTTGGCATGAGGCACCACAACAACATGGTTGGTTGAGCTTCCTGGCTCCAATTCTTATTATCTGCATGATCTCAGACATGTTAGTTTTATCAGTTGTCTATTGCTACTATAATGCTGTGCAGCAAATGATCCTAAACTCAGTAGCATCTAATAGCATGCATCTATGGGTTGGTTCAGTGTTGGCTGATCTAGGCTGGGCTCAACTGGGCTTAGTTCTAAGCTGTTAGGTTCAGGCCTGTTCTGTATGTCTCTCATTCTCCTTGGACCAGCAACATTTTTTACCTAAGACATGTTTTTCTTATCATGATGGCAGAACCACCAAAGAGTAAGCATAACCAAAAAGACAATAGCATGTCAAACTTCTACTTGTCTATTAACATCTCTTTCCCCAAATTTAGCCCTTAGCCCAACAAATATGGCATGAGGCCCGTATACTTCTCTCTTGGGAGATTAGGGATGTAGCTGAATATTAACTGAGCAGTCATCAAATCTAACATATTATTATTTAGTCTTTCTAAACCTCTATTTTTCTCATTAGTGAAATTAGGACAAGAGTAATTGCCTCACTGCATTGTGGTAAAAATCCAATGAGACAGTATAGTGTAAAGTCTTTAGAACAGGGGTGATATCAGTAGGCAATTCTGAGATGGTAGCTGTTATCATCATCACAAGAGATATTGCAGACTCATGGGACAACATGACTAGAAGGGATGTTAAGGAATCATTTATACTTTCAAATATATGGAAGAGTTTCAAAAATTGTATAAAGAACTTTTGCATGCATTTTGCCTGGACTTACCGATTGTTATCAATTTGCCACATTTGCTTTTCCTGAGCCATTTGAGAGTTAGTTGTAGGTATCATGCCCCTTTATCCATAAATGCCCCAGAGTATATTTCCCAGGAACCAGGATAGTCTGTAATATTGTTACGGCAAATGTCAATGACTGGTCCCAGGGGAATAACCGAGCGGCACACTGAGTTGGAGAGTCAGAAAGTTTTATTGCCGGCGGCCCAGATTGATGTCAAGCCTCCCAAAATCTGAGCACCTCTTCCGGGTTTTTGTCAGGTTTTATACTTTTTTTGGGGGATTACTCTTAACAAATCATACACAGGCACAAATGATTAACCAATTAGCAAAAAGACTTAAAAGTTATCCAATAAACAATAATTCTTATAAGTAGTAGAATTACGAAAGGCTTATAGCAAACATCATAATCATGACAGGCTTGCAGTTTTGTTCAGCTTTGCTCAACTGCTCTGTGGTTTTAGCTTGCAAGGCTGACAGGTGTCAGCGTCCATTTTAGCCGCTTTGTGGTTTTAAGCAGAATCCGCACAGAAATTCCCTTAGTATGCATGGAAATTTCCCTAATGATATAGTCACTATACAAATATCAAATCCATGAAATTCAACATTGCTATAATGCAATTATCTACTATGGAGTCCCTCTTCAGATCTCTCCAATTGTTCCAATAATTTTGGGGCAGCCCCTCTCCCCATATCCTGCTCCACCTCCCCACCCTTGAATCCTCGGCCTCATCCAAACTCTTGCATTGTATTTAGTCGTAATGGTTTTTTACTCATCTTTAATCTAGAGCAGTTTTCAGCCTTTCTTTCTCCTTCATGTTATTGATTTAAAAAAAAATTATAGGCCAGTTATTTGGTAGACTATTCCTCACTGTTCCTTAGTGGTTTTGTCTGACGTTTTCTCATGATCACATTCAGGTCACACACAACTGCCTGAGCAACACATCGGGAGGCACGTTAATTATGCCAGTTTGTCCCATTACTGGTAATATTAACTTGAATCCCTTGATTAGGGTGATGTCTGTCAGGTTTCTTCACTAGAAATAACTGTTTTCTCCTTTGTAATTTATGAATAATCTGTTGAGAAATACTTTGAGTCTACGTAAATATGCTATTGCTCCTCATGCATTCACTCTACTTTTCACAGCCATTGATAATTCCTGCTTGAATCAATTATTACTGTGACGGTTATAAAAGGGTGATTTTTCTACTTCTATTGTTTTTTCTCCATTTGTTAGTTAGCATTCTACTATGAGGAAGCACTTTCCCCTCCCCCCCATTTATTTATTTAATCAGTATGGACTTTTGAATTTTTATTTTATTCGATAGATTATAGGATATGATACATTATTTTTATTATATTTTGATGCTAAAATTGTCCCATATTTGGCCAGTTAGGACTCTCTTTTAACTGCCTTCTATGTCCTTTTGATCACACCTTTACTCGCCTTGCTTTTTGGCATAACAAGTTGTTCCAGGCTCAGGTTGTACTTTCTTAGCCCAGCCCTGGAATTAGCCATTTCTCCAAGGAACTCTAGTTTAATATGGTTTTTTTGCCTTCAGGCTGAATCATATGAATTCAGATGAAAATAGAGCCCATAAGCTCAGTAACGCAGGTTTAGTAACATTATCATGAGCACTATACACTCAAATGTGTTTTACTGACTCTTACATAAGAATTCCAAGTTGATGATATTATGAAATATCATAATTTGGAAAACTAATGCACAAAAGTTGCATTGTTCATTAACTCACCACACAGAGTCATTTAAACAGTATTCATTATAACATAAAAGATGTGACCTGCAGATTCCACATTGAACAAAACAGGTACATAATATTATAAAATAGACATTAAGTCCTGCAAGTTTTTCTGCCCCCCAGGAAGAAAACTGTAAGTACAGGGTGAGACATGGAGGTCATTGATTCCTCTATTTGCCACTATCTTTGTGCATTAAAAAGATTCCAAAGCTCCTGTCATTGGTTTTTTTGTTTGTTTGTTTATTTGTTTGTTTTTTACAAAATCACAGTCAAATACAGTGAAGAATTTGGACATTCTCTTGATTGCTGTAGGAGCATGTCACCTATCTGAATGTAACATGTAAACTTCAGTGAACATATTAACATAAATAACTTACATAATAACATTAGTTGAGATCACACACGATATGTTTGATCTCTTAAACCTTCCGACTAACACAACAGCCTTTCATCGTGCAATCTATGTAGGAAGTGGGTTAGTCATTTATGAGTTGATTTTTTCCCTAACTCTTTCTACTTGTTCTCCCTTTTAGATCAGTGTTCTATCTAGTGTTCTGTGCTAGACACAGCTCCTCTGGTCATGTCACATCCCTGGGGATGCTGGCTTCTCTCACAAGAGGTTGAATATCCTTGGGCTTCTGCAAGGGCTGGAACACTTCTGTAGAATCCATACCCTCTCCTGAGATTCCCCAAACAAGACAGGGGATTAGATGGAGCCAGCAGCAGCAAGAATTTCAGCTGAAGGGCGACCTGCCAGCATTATCCCACCAGCCTCCAGGGATGAGCGGGTGTGGACTTGAACTTGCAACCACAGTCTGTGCCAAGGGGAAGGCAGTGAGAGAGCTTGCATACCCATAACCTCGTCCCATGCCCATAAAAGTCCTTAAAATACCTTCTCTTAGTCCCGCATTGTATGAGACCGCTCCCTCCTGGTGTTCCTTGGGCCACATTTTAGTTCATAGCTTTTTGTTTGCAATTATCACAATATGATTATTCTAATTTCTATTACCATTGTATGTATGCTTGTCTCAGCTCCCTTTTTTCCAAACTTCCATGTAATGCACCTTGAGATCAGGGATGTCTCCAGCTGATCTTTACATAACTCTTCCAGTCATTGCATGAAGAAAGCGCTCAATAAATATTTGTTGACCTGAAATTTGATTATCTCCTTTATCCTCAATATCTAGTTATGCGATGTGTTCGTCTGCAGTTTTCCTTTTGAAAACACTTCTTTCTAACCAGGCAACACTCCAACTTAGACCCTCATCACTCGCGACTAATTGCATTGCTTTAAGAGTGGAGATTAGGCGCTGGAGTTCATCTTAGCGAGTGGGTGCATCGCACACTCAGCAGTGAGGGATGGTGGCAGGGATCCTTGCTGTGCAGATCCCAGGCGCATCCATTAGTCATTGTCAGCTCTTGGGGAGTGGGAATATTCCACAGATGTGCACAAATATCACCTTTCTGAACTCAGTGTCTCATTATGGTCCTAGGGTACAGCATATTTATTTATAACTGTTTGATTGACTTTGTGAAGTCTTTAAGCCCCAAATTATACATGCTTAATACATGCTTGATCATTTAAATTAATGATTATAATAGAAATTAGAGCTTTTCTTAAAAGAAATGATGATTGAGTATAAAAGAGAATTTTTTTTTTTTTTTGAGACAGAGTTTTGCTTTGTTGCCCAGGCTGGAGTGCCGTGGCTCTCACAGCAAACTCAAACTCCGGGGGTCAAGCCATTCTCCTGTCTCAGCCTCCCAAGTAGCTGGGGCTACAGGTGTGTACCACCATACCTGGTTATTTCTTCTATTTTTATTGGAGATGGAGTCTTGCTCTTGCCCAGGCTGGTCTGGAACTCCTGAGTTCAAGGCATGCTCCCACCTCAGCCTCCCAGAGTACTAGGATTACAGGTGTGAGCCACCGGGCCCGGCCCTAAAAGAGAAATCTGAAGACTGTTTTCTCATCTCCATATCCGATGACTCTAGGTTGGCTTTGGCATCCTGGTTCTGGAGACCAACCATTCTGCTTGGAATCCCAGCTCTGCCACTTTCTGCCTGCGCTGTTTGTGCAAGTTCCTCAGCCTCTCTCTTCCTCCATTTCCTCATCTTTAAAATGGGCATTAATTATAACCGTTCATCTACCCCATCACATTGTTGGGAGGCTTAAATCAGTTGACGTGAATTAAAGCTCTCCATAGAATTTGGCATGCAGCAGGCACCAATGGCTGAGCTATCGGCGAGGCTGCATGCTGTTCTGTGAGCATTCACGCCAAGGTTTCTTCCAGGAGGTCTCAGCTTTCGGAGTCCATTTCCGTTCTTTTCCCTAATACTAAAAAAAGCTGAAAGCTCTGCTGATTGGGGAGGTGGAGGGAGAACTGTATTAGACCTTTGAGGCTTGGAAATATTTCTGGGCTGAGGTTATAGGTTTATGGAATGGAGTTCCCTCCCCTTGGGTCTTTGTGTTCCTGGTGACCATGGCATTGCCAGCTGCCACCTCACTGCTGGGTAACCTGGCTTCTGAGGGGACACAGAGGGGAGGTGAGTCAGGCTGCAGGGATATTAGGATCAGGGGACTCATGATGAAGAAAGCCACGGGGGAGGACAATGAAGAGGAAGGAGGACCGAGGTACCAAGTGTCAGGCTTTTAGCAGAAGTGGAAAGATGCCGTTGATTATGATTAGGAGTCAGAGCTTGTAAAGACTGACTCACAGGCCTAAGTGTACATTAGGCAGATGCCAGGGTGTTACTCTACAAGGGCAGAGAGTCCCAGGGATGCTGTAAAAGCCCTTTTAAGGGGCCCCTCCCACCTATTAATATTCTGTAGTCTCCCTTTAGAGAGCCTGTGACATCTTACTCTGTGATTTCCAACTGTGAGCTCACCCGACCACCGTGAGCAGCCAGGTGCAAACTTAAACCCGAGGATCATGAACAGGATTTATGGCGCAGGAACTATAGGCACAGGGGCTGCCTTCTGGCCAGTGGCCAGGTACTCCTGGCCTCTCCCATTGGGGTCAGGATGCTTTGCAATCTGTGGTCAGCAGCCTAAGGAGGCCACTCCTGGGATATTGAGGCCCCAGATATTTTTGAAGAAACCTGAAAGCAGGTTTTGATGTTTAGGAGAGAGCCGAAGGCAGTTCTGCAACGAGTGAGTAGCATAGGTTATGTTTGGTCATTTATTGCCTTTTCATTTCCATTTTTGTATTTGTTTGCTTCTTTTTGACCTGTGACGCTTCGGTGTATTTTGTTTTAGTTACTTGGCTTCTTTGCCATGGACCCAACATTTCCAATACTGTACAAATAATTAAAATCAAATATTGTCTCTCTTCCGTAAGGAAAAAAAGAGCCATGTATTTTTCACTGAGCAAATGGCTACCACGTTTACCGTGACGCTGCCTGCATTTCAGAACACCTGTTTCCTTCAACTCAAGTAATGGGAAGAAAATGAACACTTCGAATTCTGCAGTGGATTTGTGGAAAAGTTTCTAATTCCACAGTGCTGAACTGTTAAAATGGCGCGGCACGTGAATGATTTCATGTCACTAATACAAAATGAAAATCCTCACGAGCAATCGCTTTTCCTAATTCTGTTTGATTTTCTGAGAGCTGACACCATTATTCAAAGCACATATGAAATCATGCACCTGGGCATTTAAATTTGAGCTTGAGACTCCTGCAGGCCTGAGCTTGAAAACCAAGGTTTTGGGGAATTAGCATTTTCCCAGCAGTAGGTTTAATAACCGTGAAGAAGGGTCTGTGAAGCCTACTGTCCGCCACGGAGCACGGTTCTTTTAAAGTGTCACATCGGGGAATTTGATCCTATTATGGAGAGTTCTAGTCTACTGACGAGGAATTTGAAAATTGTAATAGATATAAAAAACTAATCATGTGTTAGGAGACGATTTGTAAGGTTTCTGTTAAAAAAATTTTTCTTTTGGTTTATGCTATTTGTCAGACATTGCAAATAAGCAGTGAGTGCTAAAGGCGCCAAGAAATATCTTGCTGTGGAAAAATAAAATTCGATCTGTGTGAAATCTAGAAAGGAAAGTTCCTTCCATTCTATGCTCTTTCTTATGCATCATTCATTCATTCATTCATTCATTCTTTATTTGAATTTCACTGTTGCTTTCTATGCGAGGTGCAATGTTCATGGCTCATGATGGCACTTGTCAGAATTTGGAGGGACACACTGAGCATCTTTCTCTGACATTTCTTTTTCTTCTCATTCAAGGATCATGTGCCCATGTATTTGTGTGATCAGCGTCCTAGTGGGGGAAATAGAACCTGCAGTGTGCTGGAGGGCAGAGGAAGGCAAGAGGGCACTGCCACTGAGCCCTGCCACTGTGCCATCTAGCTGTGACCCCACACCGGACAAGGTTGTGTTTCCCTCAGGCGCTTTGAACCAATCTTCAGCTATTAAGGGGCATAATCATCAGAGTACCTGGATTTTCTAGAATCCTTGCTTCAACTATTTGCTTTGAATTGCCACTGGAAATTCTAGCCATGTACTTTTTATGTACTTTTGTATTTATCACCCATCTATTCACTGAACGAGTATTTACTGAGTACCGGCCGTGTGCCGGGCGTGCTCTAGGAGCTGAAGGCACAACAATGGAAAAAAAATCATAGATGTCATCCTTCAAGCTACAGAGATACTGGGTTGGTGGGAAGAAAGACAGTAAATCAAGAATAACACAGATATATAGTCACAAACAGTGGGAGGGCTCTCTGAGAAGGAAACCTCTGGGTGCATTGAGGGATCATGGCAGGGAACCTGTCTTAGAAGGTGGGGATAAGGGATGGTCTCTCTGGAAGTGACATTTGTGCTGAGACCTGAAGGATCTGTGCATGTTGGCCAGGCAAAGAGCTGGGCACAAGAAGGTTCTGAGTAGAAGGGACAGCATGTGGGAAGACCCCAAGTCATGGAGAATAAAGGATCAAGGAGGTCTCCACGAGTAGCCTTTAGCAATGGTGATGGAGTGGGAGGATAAATGCCCCAGCTCCCTCACCCCTCTGGTGGCATAACCCTGTGGCAGTCGTAATCTCTTCTCCTGCAGGACTGAACTCAGTTGTCCGCAATGGTAACTAGCTTATAAATACATCATGCATTGGTTTGCTTCTCTTCTTCATATCACTCTTCCACTCCCCTCCCAGTACTTCCTGGAGTCACCTGGAAATTCAATTACTTGCCCTTGAATCCTTGTACCCTGGTCTGCTCCTGGGGGAGCCCATGGCAAGCCATTAAGGGAGGAGGCGGCTGAAAAGCAGGCAGAAGTCAGAGCATGGAGGGCTGGAGCTCTCAAAGCTTGGTCCAGTGAGTCTCAGTGTTGCCTGAGACGCTTTCAGGGAGTATGAGAAGTCAAATTGATTTTCGTATAATACTACTAAGATGGTATTTTTTCTCCCACCATTTTGACATTTCACTGTCAAAATGCAAAACAAGGGAAGGTAAAAATGATGGGATTTTAGTCCCAACTAAGGCTATTCTGGGAGTCATTGTATTCTTTCCCACCCGCATTTGCAGGAAAAAAATGCCAGTTGCACTTAAGAATGTCCTTGACGAAATCGTAAAAATGATTACTTTTTATTAAATTTCTTGTCTTGCATATGCTTAGAAAAAGTTCTGAGTAATGAAATGGGAAGTGAGTACACACTGCGCTGCATAAGAAGCTCCGGTGGGTGTGTCAGGAAAAAGCACTTGAGCTACATGCTGCCCCCGCCTCTTCATGGAACATGATCGTCACTTGAAAGTGTGACCGGTGGACAATCAAGCTATGATCATTCAGACTTGGATACCTGCCAGATATTTTCTCAAAAAAGAACAAAGTGAGCCTGTCTCTTTAGTAAATGCAACAGATATTATTTGTTGCCAATAATAAAATTTGAGTTTCCAAATGAAAATTAGAATTTTGGAAAACTAGTATCTGTCATGGTTAGCTTGATACTTTCCTTTCACTTAAAGAATTTTCTGATGGGGTGGGTGGTGATATTGACAAATAAGATTTTTTGATATTGTGGAAGTACACTGTGATAGCATTTGGAAGATCCGCTTAACTCAGTGAAACAGTATTTTCCAGACGACCAACACATGATGATGTAAAATCATGTATGTGACAGGCCTATTCAAAGGACAAGATTCTCCAGTGAATTTTAATGTAATTGAGTCTCAAAATGATACCGATATGGTTTCAGATTGCATATTGCAACTAACCTTTAAGAAACAACCATATGCTGAGATTCGGTGTAGCATCAAAAAAGAATATTCGCAATTATCTGAAAGGCCTATTAAACACTCCTCCCTTTTCTACTGCATATGTGTGTGAGCCCAGGTCTTCCTTAGATCTATCAACATAACTTATCCCAACAGACTGAATGCAGACATGCCAATCCAGTTGCTTTCTGTTAAGTCAGACACGAAAGAGATTTGCAAAAATGCGAAACAATCCTATTTTTTTGTTTACTAGAAATTGTTTTGAAAAATAGATTTCCACAAATATGTTATTCATGTTAATAATTGTTTAAATCATAAAAATTATTAAATTAAAAAATGTTTTTCAAATTTAAAAATGAATTCATAATTAGAAATAAAACATTCTCAGTTTAAATTTCTAATATAGTAAATGTTAATAGATATAACCTACATACACAAAAACCCTTTGAGGTCCTCAATATCTTTTATGAGTGTAAAGAAGTTCTGCGGATAAAAAACTTCAGAGTTTCAGGGTTTTAGGTATTCTCACCAATGCAGTGAGGAGCCGCTAAAGAGTTTTAAGCAGGTGAGTTCTAAGCCGAAGTCAATCTTAAAAAGATCATTAACCTTGCATGTGTGTTAGTTGAGTGATTAAAATATGTTAACAACTTCTGCAGCTATGGAAGACTAGTGGAGCCTAAGGGTGCATTTTCAGTCTGTTCCAACAATACCTGCTGGAAAGAAACACCTATGCCACTGCTCTCTTCAGCAGATGCTTCCAGGGGTCAAGCCCCATGGTAGGTGGAGTTTCCTTTCTCGGTCTTCAATGAACTGTGTGCAAGTCATCTGAGGTGTACAGAAAGCATTTAGTCAGTCACGAGCCAATTAACAAATACCCACAAGGTCCATTGTGGTGTCTGAACTGGTGGAGATTAGACAAAATCCTCACCCTTGACAAGTCTAGGCTCTAGGAGGGGAGAACCAACTCTGCTTTCTGGAGGTGAGTGAACGCCACCCTCCTCTCCTCCTGCCTTGCCTGTGACCTCATAATCCTGTATTCCTTAAAATTTCTCCTGACCTTACTCTTTGCTCTGGAGGGTGGGATCCTCTTGAGCCAAGGGGAAGTGATAAAGAAGATTGACATGGGGGAAGCAGGAAGGAAATAGAGAAGGAAATAGCGAGGCATTTTCCCTGAAGCGTCATTTTCAACGTGCAAGGAGTGCAATTGTTCAAGTTCCTAAACTTGCCTGGCTGCTCTGACTCCAGGGGGTTCCTTGCAAGTTTAGAAAACAGCGCGTAATGGGGTGAGCAGGGAAGTGAGCATTTGTCTCGCTAAGTGGAGGTCAGTGTCACTGCAGTTCCTCCAGGCAGGAGTGGGAAAATAGAGGGCATTGTTGAAATGTGGCCAATGTCACGCTGAAGTGGATGCTAACTTTCTGGATTACAGCATGGCCCAGCGACAAAGAATGTGCACATCAGCGTGAAACCACCGCACACAGAGCTGAGCTCTCAACAGCACAAACAGAACCCACAGGCCTTTGCAACACAGCCGTCTCCTACCTATGGCCGGGATGCTTTGTACCTGGAAGGGGTCCTCCAGCCTTGCCTCCTTTCAGGGAGCTAGAGGGCCCCTCTTGAATGATTCAATCCCTTTCAGCATTGTGTTTCAAAACTCTTTCAGGGATAAGAAACAGGCTGATTCTTTCTGCATGTGGTTAGCGGAATGGGAAGCAAATGTGTGTGCATGTTCCCCAGGAAGGATCGTGGGCATGGTGCATGAAAGGCCGGGGCTCTCTCCTCCTGGAGAGCTGTTTATCTTGCAGGGCTGGACGTCCTGGGGAAGTTTTTCCAGGAACACAGAACTCAAACATCCATCTGTGGGAAGTTGCCACCTCCAGCTCGGATGTGGTGTGGACATCGTCATCCCTGGAGCTGTTTTCTATCTCTCTTCCAGGAGCAGTGCTGACCTTGTGGCATGATCTTGCAGAACTGGCATCAAAGTGGAAACATGAAGCCACCAGTGTATTTTTTTTTGAGATTTGTTCCTTTCTCTCTGATCCCCTTCCAAAAGGGGGAAAGTCCCTAGTAAGCTATTTTGTGTTTGAGTTTGCTCCTTCCCCCACTTTCCAGGCTCCATTATGGGACAATCTGCACTGGCTTCAGTGGTATCTACAAGATAGACAACTTTTGGAAAATTATCTGGTTTTGGAGATTTGCAAATTATTCAGAAGAGTTTCTCCAAAGCAAAAAGTATTCCTTTGGTGCAAGCCCTTTACTGCCCTCGTGAGGGGATCAGCCACAACAATGACTGCTGCTCCTTTTTCTCTGTCTGCTTGTCTGATTCTACCTCTGGAAATGTACTCAAAGCTATTTCATCCTCTCTTCTTACCAGTGCAGCCCAGTTGCAGGTCCTCATCACCCACCCTCTGTATAATTTCTACAGCATCCTTGCTGATCTAGTCTCCCGAATTGTTCCTCTCTAATCCGTTGTCTCCACGACAGCTGCTTCCTGTTGCCTGAAGGGTAAAGTCCGGGGACTCCTGAACATGGAGGTCTTAGAGAGCACTGTGGATGTTCACCAGATGTCCACGTGCTTCTCTGCACTTCCCGCTTCCCTTGCAGCCAGGCTGGGCCCATGTGACCAGATTTCGGTCCATAGGACATGGACAAAAGTGATGGAAACCACTTCCAGTCCTGGCCCTTGAAAATGTCCTATGGTATCACCCAGCTTTCTCTTGTTCTTCCATGGTGACCTTGTAGGCTATGGGTGTGTTTTATAGGTTAAACAGTGTCCCCTTAAAAGCTACATTGAAATCCCAACTCCTTGTACCTTTGCATGTGGCATTATTTGGAAATATAGTCTTTGCAGGGGTAATCAGGTCAAAATGAGGTCATGAGAGTGGGCCCTGATATCTTCATAAGAAGAGGAAAATTTGGACACGGACAGACACAGAGGGAAGAAGGCCATCTGAAGATGGAGGCAGAGATTGGAGTGATGTTGCCAGAAGCCAAGGAACAGCTGGGGCTACCAGAAGCCCGAAGAGGCAAGGAACGCTCCTTGCCTAGAGATTATGGAGGAAGGAGGTTGCCTGTATGTCAGGCTTTCTGTGAGTGAAAAATAAAGCTTTACTGAGTTAGCCGCAGACATCCAAGAATTGAGTTGTTACTGCAGCGCACCCGGCCCATACTGATGAATGCAGTGTTAAATGCGTTCATGAGTAAGCCCCCACCACCTTGTCAGCATCATCTCTTTGTCACCCTATTCTCCAGTAATATATAATACTTCTCGCATACTGGGATTTGTTGGGGGTTGAAATTTCTTCCTAGAATGCTTTTTCTTCCCTTTTCTTTTAAAATCAAGAGAAATCATATCCCGTTAAAGCCCAGCTCTAATGTCACTTTCTCTGAAAAGACTTTCTCCCTGTCCCTTGTCCTTGCAGCACGTTACCTATGCTTCCGACAAAATTCATAGTTACTAGTTGTACCACACTAGGATCTCGTTTCTGTGTGTATGTATCTTGCCAGAAAGTTAGCAGTTTGAGGCCAACGGTAGCACCTTTTATTTTTAGATCTCCAGCTTCTAGTATAATGTTTAATTCGTAGAATGAGATTAAAGGCATTTGTGAAATTAATTCTAAGAGGAACTTTTGCTAGCCTGGCTCTGGGAAGGCTGGGGCCTGAGATCCACCCTTGTCCGTGTGCCATCTGTGATGCCCAAGACATGCCTCGGCCTCCCCAGGCATGGGAGTTCACAACGACGGTCAGCCCCTGCTGCTACGAACACGTTCCGCAGCTGGTCTGTTACAAGAAGGTCTGGTGGCTCTCTGAGATCTTCAGTGCAGTCTAGTTCTTACCTGGCTCAAGTGGCTGAAAGATCTGAGGACCCCCGTGTCTGTTTTGTGTGTGTACGTGTGTGACTGCTGTTGGGGGGTCTCTAAGGGATGCTGAGGCCAGAGGTCTGTCATTGCCTTTCCTGGGTACCAGTCAGGCAACAGTCCGGGAGTTCCAACTGAAGTCTTCTATTTCTTA
>CAUYSK010097827.1:0-24947 GCA_963575035.1 Avahi laniger | reverse complement strand
ATTAATTTCTTTCTATTTTTGGTAGAGACGGGGTCTCGCTCTTGCTCAAGCTGGTCTCGAACTCCTGAGCTCAAACAATCCGCCCGCCTCGGCCTCCCAGAGAGCTAGGATTACAGGCGTGAGCCACCGCGCCCGGCCTATTCTATTTTCTTAATAAAACACTGTGGCCCTAAGGAAAAGTTTCTGATTTTTTTTTTGTGTGGCAGTCAATATGTTAAAAAAGAAATCCAAATGAACATGAATAATAAAACAATTCTGAAAAATGATAATAAAGCTGAAAAACTCCCATTACCCAATTTTCAGACTATTACAAATCTATAGTTATCAAAACTGTGTTACTAGCAAAAAGGACAAAACATATATCAATGAAACAGAATGGAAAGTACAGAAATAAAACCCACACAAATATGATCAATTGATTTTTGAAAAAGGTGCAAAGGGAGTTCTCAATGGAAAAAGGATAATCTTTTCTATGAATGGTTTTGGGACACTTGTAGATCCATATGCAGAATCATGAACTTCAATCTAAACCTCACATCTTATATAAAAAACAATTCATAATGGATCATAGATATAAATGCAAAACTATCAAACTTTTAGGAGAAAATCTTGCAACCTGGGGTTAGGCAGTTTGTAGACACAACACTAAAAGCATGATTCATAAAAGAAAAAATTGATAAATGAGACTTCATTGACATTAAAATATTTCTACCCTGTGAAAGACACTGTTTTTTTTTCTCCACCCCCACCCTGAAAGACACTGTTAAGAGAATAAGATAAGCCAGAGACAAGAAGAAACTATTTGCAAATCACATATCTGATAAAGGACTTGTACCTGTAATATGTAAAGAATAAGAAAATAACCCAGTTAAAAAATGGGCAAAAGATCTGACACATCACAAAAGAGGTTGTATGGATAACCATATGAAAAGATGCACAACACTAATAGTTATTAGGGAAACTAAAATTAAAATCACAATGTGATACCACTACTATTAAAAGGCTAAAATTTTAAAAAACCAAACAAAAAACTGACAATACCAAAAGCTAGTGAGGATGCAGATAAACAGGAACTAATTCACTCCTGGTGGAAATGCAAAATAGTACAGTCGTTTTGGAAAATAATTTAGAAGCTTCTTATAAAGTTAATCATACACTTACCATCCATATAACCAGCACTCCCATTCATAGGTATTTACTCAAGTGAAATGAAAACCTGTATTTATACAAAATCCTAAACGTAAATGTTTATAGCAGCATTATTCATAATTGTGAAAAAACAGAAACCCAACAGGTAAATAAGCAATGGTTTAACCAAGGAATATTTAACAAACCATTCATTTGTGCAACAATATGGATGCATCTTTTTTGTTGTTTTTTTTTCTTTTTCTTTTTCTAACTCCTGGAATTAAGAAAAACATAGGATGAATCTTAAATGTATTTTGTTAAGTGAAGAAGCCAGACTCAAAAGGCCTGTATGTAAATCTTGTATACTTCCATTTATATGACAGTCTGGAAAAGGCAAAACCATAGGCATGGGGAACAGATGAGCGATTGCCCTACGGCAACGAAACTGTTCTGTATAGTACTGTTTTGACTATGTCAAAACCCACAGAATTGTATACCACAGAGTAGACATCACTTTATGCAAATTCTTAGCTCTGTTTGCTGAGATCACTTAAAAGCAGTGACACTGAGTAGCAATGAGAATATCTAGTGAAGATCTTGGTTTCTAAACATCATTCTCCAATAAAAGGAATGAGAGCTCTTTGGAGAAATGGCTGATTCTAGGACTGGGGCAGGAAAATAACAAGATAGCCTGGCAAATATCATAGTCGAAGGGACATGGGAACCAACTTGAAGGAGCTCCAATGTCTAAAGCTGAAACAATTTGAACAAAATAATAAGAGTATTGAATTTAAACCCCAAACAAAAAAATAAATATCCATATATCCATACCATGTAAATTAAAAAAAAAATCCTTATTTAAGAATTCCAACTAATATCTGCAGACAGAGAGGAACCATTTGACCAGCACAGTACTTGCTGCAAGCAACATTCATTGACAGATGCTAAAATTAGTGAGTAAAGCTTTTAGGACAAACAGGTCATTTGCATAGCCTCAAAGTATCTCTTCCAGGATATTTATTAATTACTAGGGTGGTTTTAATGTGAGCCCACAAATTATTTAATATACCTCCCTTGCGGAGGTAGAGTTTAATTTTCCTCCCCTTTGAAAGTAGTCTGAACTTAGGAATGCCATTCTAATGCATAAGTATGGAAAGGGAGAAACAGTAACTCTACAGAGGAAAATTCTGGCAGACACTACTGAACTATCACTCACAGTAAGTCACACTGACATCATATACCCGATATAATGTGATGAGAAGGGCCCTTCACCTCTGTGGCAGTATTTGCAAAATAATAACCACAGTATAATCTTGAGAAAACATCAGTCAAATCTAACTGAAGAATATTCTACAAAATATCTCACCAGTCTTCCCCAAAAGTTTCCAAGTCTTAAAAATCAAGGAAAAACCGAGAAACTCACAGACTGGAGGGATACTAAGGAGACACAATGACTAAATGCAATGTAGTATCCTGGATTGGATCCTTAAACAGAGTTAAGGATATAAATGGTAAAATCAAATAAAGTCTGTGGTTTAGTTAATAGTATTACACCAATGTTCATTTCTTAGTTTTGATGAAGTATTGTGGTTATGTAAGATGTTAACATTAGGGGAAGCTGGGTGAAGGGTATATTAAGATTCTGTCTTTGCAACTTTCATAAATCTAAAATTATTTCAATATTACAAGTTACATACTGACAATATCAGGTGCTAGAGAGGATGAGGTACAATCGAAACTCTCATACACTGCTGGCATGAATACAAAATAGTAGTGTACAGCCATTCTGGAAAAGTTTGGCAGTTTCTTATAAAGTTAAACTTATATTTTTCATATGACCAGCAATCCCACTCATAGGCATTTAACCAAGAGAAAATTTACAAGTTCACAAAAGCCTATCCACATGTTTATAGAAGTTTTATTCATAATCACCAAAGAATGGAAAACAAAATGTCCTTCAAGGAATGAATGGATTAAAAAAACTATGGTCTAACCAAAAGTGGAATATTACTCAGCAATAAGAAGGAACTAACCATTTACACATCCTACTTTGATGAATCTCAGAGGCAACATGCTTAATGAAATAAGGCAGTCTCAAAATACCAATGTTTGATTCCATTTATATAACATTCTTGAAAAGATAATCTACAATAACTCAGAACAGAATAGTGGTTGCCAGAGATCACAGGTGGGAGGGTAGGTGCGTTACCAAGGGTAACATGTGGAAGGTGACATAACTTTTCTATGTCCTGGTTGTAATGGTGGTTACTTGAATCTATGTGTGTGTTAAAATTCATCAAACAAGGCCAGGTGCAGTGGCTCACGCCTGTAATTCTAGCACTCTGAGAAGACTGCTTGAGCTCAGGAGTTCGAGCGCAGCCTGAGCAAGAGCAAGACCCTATCTCTACTAAAAATAGAAAGAAATTAGCTGGATAATTAAGAATATACAGAAAAAATTAGCTGGGCATCGTGGCGCATGCCTCTAGTCCCAGCTACTCGGGAAGCTGAGGCAGTAGGACTGCTTGAGCCCAGGAGTCTGAGGTTGCTGTGAGCTAAGCTGACGCCACGGCACTCACTCTAGCCTGGGCAACAAAGCAACATTCTGTCTCAAAAAAAAAAAAAAAAAATCGTCAAACAGTACACACAAAAAGGAGTCAATTTTACTGCATATTAATTTCGAAAAATAAAAGGAAAAAATTCTATCATATGCTATCTAAAAAAGATACATCTAAACCAAAAGCTATATACCCACCCAATATATACATATATTGAAACATAAATATGTACAATTATGTATCAATTATAAATTTAAAAATAAAATAAGGCATAGGACATGGATAGGTTGTTAGTAAAAATATTAAATTTCAAAGCATATAGGATACAATTAATGTAGGACTTAAAAATTTATAAACTTAAATGCATATATTAGAAAAGCAAACTAAAATTAAGTTACATATATCTCAATAAATTTAAAAATAGAAACAAACCCAAAGAAAGTGGAAGAAAAAGATAAAAGGGCAGAAATTAAAGAAATAGGAAACAAACATAAAGAAGAGGACTGACAAAGCTAATTGGTTCTTCGAAAAGACTCTTAAAAAAACACTAGCATGACTGATAAAAACAAGGGTAAATGTCCAATATCAAGAATGGAAAAGGATACATCACTATAGATCCTGCAGATAGTAAAAAGAGGATATCATGAATAATTTATGTCAGTAAATGTGAAACTCCTAGAGAAAAAAAACTTATCAAAACTGATACAAGAAGAGATGAAAACCCTGAATAGTCCCATAACCAATAAATTCAATCAGTGTTTTAACCTCTGTTCTATCCTAATGTCTTTCTACTGCACAGCTTAATATTTTTAAAACAAATGAGTACAGAACTTGCTCTCCCCTGCTCCAAGTCTCTGTCTTTATACTTTGATTATGCCTTCCAGTACTGCTTGCTCAGGAAAATCCTACTCAGCCTTCAAGAACCAACAAGTTTAACAATCACTAGGAAGCCTTTCCATGCCTCTCCAAAATGAGCCAAGTACCTCCTTTATGGGGCCAAAGCACCACCATATACTATTACACTGTCATACAGAATGCTTTGTTTACATATATCAGATTATGAATTCAAGTACTTTGGTTGTTGATTTATTTCTCTTGGTATACGTCCTGTGTTTACCACAGTGACTAGACGGCAAAATGTTCCACAAATGTTTGACTGCAAGACAGTAACAGACAATTATTTTGGCCAAAATCAACCGGGCCTGTGTATGGGCCCACTCCTGTTCAAAACTGAGAAAATTAAGGCTTTCTGTATAATATTAATACACTTGGCTGTAAGATGGATATTTGATCCATCTGATCTGCAGCTACTTTAAAAATGCTCTTCAATCTTACCTATAAATGTTATTGTATTCATCATTAACACCAGAGGTAAAACGGTTTCATACTATCCACTTCCTCAAAGAGACACGAAACCAGTCAGCATGTGTGAACAATGTTTCTTGGAGCCATAAGCCTTTTTTTTTGGCTTTTTTTTTTTTTGAGATAGGGTCTTGCTCTGTTGCCCGGACTAGAGTGTAGTGGCATCGTCATGGTTCACTTTAACTTTAAACTCCTGAGCTCAAGCAATTCTCAAGTAGCTGAGACTACTAATTTTTCTATTTTTTGTAAAGACTAGGCACTTTGTTATGTGAATGCCTATGTTTGTCACTGATTCTTGGGATTTACACTTACCACTTTTAAACTTGCAAGTCCAAGACTTAGGTAATGTCTTTCCCATTTTGCAGATGGTGAAACTGCATAACCTCTCCAATGTCACAAAGAGGTAGTGATTTGAAAATAGTCCTGTCTAGATTCACAGTCTATTCATTCTGTTCTACAGCAGACTGTAAACTGGTAGATGCACCTACCTACACACACACACACAGTAGCCCCTGCTTATGCATAGTTTTTTTTTGAGACAGAGTCTCATTGTGTTGCCCTGGCCAGAGTGAGTGCTGTGGCATTAGCCTAGCTCACAGCAACCTCAAACTCCTGGGCTCAATCGATCCTACTGCCTCAGCCTCCCAAGTAGCTGGGACTATAGGCATGTGCTACCATGCTCGGCTAATTTTTTCTATATATTTTCAGTTGTCCAGATAATTTGTTTCTATTTTTTAGTAGAGACGGGGTCTCGCTCTTGCTCAGGCTGGTCTCGAATTCCTGAGGTCAAACAATCCTCCCGCCTTGGCCTCCCAGAGTGCTAGGATTACAGGCACGAGCCACCACACCTGGCCCCTTATGTATAGTTTTAATTACCGCTGTCAACTGTGGTCTGAAAATATTAAATGGAAAATTTCAGAAATAAACAATTCACTAAATTTAAAACTCTACCCGAGTAGTGTGATGAAATCTCACACCACCTAGTGACATCCTGCCCTGAAAATAAATCATCATCCCCATTGTCTAGCGTATATCCTCCCTGTACATGCTACCCACCCATTAGTCACTTAGTAGTCCTCTCAGTGATCAAGACTGTTGCTGGATCATAGTGCTTGTGTTTAAATAACCCTTAATTTACTTAAGAATGGCCCCAAAGTGTAAGAGCAGTGATGCTGGCAATTTGTAAATGCTTAAGTGAAGCTGTACAGTACTTCCTTTAAGTGAAAAGGGAAAGTTCTTGACATAATGAGAAAAAAAAAAGCATATGTCAAGGTTGCTAAGATCTATGGTAAGAATGAATATTATGTTAAATTGTGAAGAAAGAAAAAGAAATCCATGCTAGTTCCACTGTTGCATCTCAAACTGCAAAAGCTACAGCCACATTGTATGACAAATCCTTAGTTAAGAAGGAAAAGGCATAAAACTTGTGGGTGGAAGACATGAACAGAAAATGTGTTCCAACTGACGGCAATCAGGCCTGATATTACTTGCAGTTTCAGGAATCCACCAGGGGTTTTGGAATGTAGCCCCCACAGATAAAACAGAGACTCTGTATGTGAATTCATGTATATATCTCTCTCCTATTTGGCTCACACAGTATTTTTTAAAATTGAGATAAAATCCACATAACGTAAGACTCACAATTTTAGAGTACGATTCAGTGGTTTTTAGTATATTCACAATGTTGTGAAACCATCACCCTTATCTGAGTCCAGAATGTTTCCATCGTCCCAAAAAGAAAACCAATACGCCAAAGGAAACACTCCCAAAACCCTGCCCCTACAATCCCCTGGCAACCATTAATCTGCCGTCTCTATGTATTTGCCTATTCTGGACATTTCACATAAATGGAATCATGCAGTATGTGGCCTTTTGCGTCTGGCTTCTTTCACTTAGCAAAATGTTTCCAAAATTCATTCAGGCTGTAGCATGTATCAGTAGTTCATTTCTTTTTATGGTTGAATCCACTGTAGGGATATACCACATTTTGTTTATCCATTCATTGCTGATGAGTATTTGGGTTGTTCCTACTTTTTGGCTACTACAAATAATGTTGCTATGAAGATTTATGTACAAGTTTTTCACACTTTTAAAAAAGTGAATCACGTGTTAAGTTGAATTAGGTATTAACATTTTTTCATAATAATTATCTTTTAAAACGACAGTTGCCAACACTAAAAAAAATAATAACTTTTAGTTTCTCAAAAGAAAGAGGGAAGGAAGGCAGGTAGGTCTGCCTATCTAGTGACAATGATTCTTCATTCCTGCACTGACAAAAATCAGCTGGATCTGTTAAGCTCTGATTGTCCAACAATGGGGTTCTTTTAAAATATACCCACTGGAGATGTCGCATGTAAAGCTGGACAATTCTATTCATTTATCTTACTGGCTTGACTCCTAAAAGCATTTGAGCTATTGATCTCTGCTCTATACAAAATAAATAAATAAATAAAAAATAATGAAAAGGCCAAACTATTATTTAGACTACACAAATTATGGCACTGAAAATGGAGTTCATTAATGAGATCAGTAGCCATGAACTCCTTGAAAATGTATACAAAGTAGCACGTATGTTTTTGAAGGAAAAATTACAGAGGAAATCTGTAAATTCGTGCAAAATTAATAATTGCTGAGTTAGACAACTGGGAAATGTACACTTTTCACACTGTAAAACACTCATTTTAAAAGTTTAACTTGGTTACTTACATAAATATTTTTAAAAAATCAAATTGCTCAAACTAAGCATATTCCATTCTTTCCTAGAGGAAGATAGGAAGACAATGTATCCTGGGTTCGATTCATGTTCCAGCTTGAGACACAAGCTTGATGAATGATTAACAAAATGTCAACTTCAGAAAAGATACAGTGGCATTCAGAGTAAGTCACGTGAGTACAACTGTTTTACAAAGCTTTAGTTTTGCCTCACAATACCACTTTAGAAAAACTGGAATTTCTTTACAAGTGTCCAACCTTAAATCATTCAGTCTTACATCTTAAAATATATCCCTTGAATATTACGTGCAAAGAGAATTACCTAGGGGTCAAAGAGATCGATTCTTTTTAAACTTAAAGCCAAGATTATTTTAATAATCTTGGCCCCTTGAATCTCAAAACTGTTGGGATACCCATTTACTGAACTTTCTAAATTAGTGCCTCCAGTCCTTTTTAAAGTCATGACACAAAGAGAAAATAATGTTTGTATGGCACACTGAGGTAAATGATCAAGAATGCTCCAGATCTAGGGTGATTGGCTTGGACGCACTGTACCCTGCATGAATCACCAGACATCTGAAGGGACCAGTATCTCAGCATATCTGTAACTCACTCTCAACCAGTGATACAGTACACTGGTTGAGAAATTCCAGTTTAAATAACTTGTGGAGATCACGAACTGAATCATCAAAATCCATGCAATAGATTGAGACAGTGATTTCATAACCCCTTTACTTCAAGAGATATGTGATCACCTTTTGCAGCTTTTAAGTATAGTCCAGATATACTAACGGTGAACCATTTCTTCTGGGAGATTATCTATTTGGAGGTCACTGACATGAAAAGATAAAAACAACAAACACAAACCAAGCGTCCTAACCCTAGCTTAAAAGAGTAAGCCAAAAGTAAAAAGGTTAATGGTAAGAATAAATATAAGATTAAATGAAGTTATCTTTTTTCCCTTTGACTTTATACTAATTCTCTTTTCCCATCTCAATTTATGGTGGTAACCATGGCCAACAATATCCTCTTTTCCCTATCAAACTAATACAAGTAGTAGCGGTGTTTTTGTTTTTTAAATTGGGGAATACATACAGCTCAAAAAAGGGTGACACCTAGCTCCTTGACAGTTCCCCTGACTCTCTGACCTTTAAATCCCAAGATTCCAAATGAACACTGAATAAGAAAATTACCAGTTCAGACTCAACAGAATAATTTTCTGGTCCTATATTACAGGTCTGAATTTGGAATATAAATATCCACAATGATATCTGATAATTCATGAAGTTACTGCTTGTGTAAACTACAGGATATTTAACTTTAGGAGATTATAGTCCTAACATACCACTGGGGCCTTCTGCTTTTATTCCTGCCTACAAAATATACAACATTCTGTTTTAAAAAACAAAACACACAAGTATTTCTTTCATAAAACAAAAGAGGAGGTACAGCAAAACAAAAAACATTAGCATGTTGGGTCCTCTGTGCCAATTTCATTTCTTCAGGTTTAACCCAGGAAAGGGATCAGAATGTCAATGTTACATAAATGACATAACAGTGGGAGGTCTTCCAATGGAGATACTACAAGAAAATCCAAGCAGTTTGATTTGGATTAACACAGTTCTACCCCAAATACTTAATAGAAATTGAAAGTCCAATATTATCTTCTATCATATAGAATGAATAATGGGCAAAGATCATCATCTGCACACCTTTTTACGAGGCCACACAAACAAAATAAAGTCACAGTGTGAAACTTCGTTCCACTGGCTATAACCTTCTGGAACCAAAAGATGGAAAATTTCATTTGAGACATACAATAATCTAAAGCAGAATCTAACATTTATTTACATATGTAATTAATAACTACTGCTACCATTTGAATGCTGCTTATAAACTAGAAATGGCATGAGATGTATACTCCCATTTTAGAAATAAGCAAGTTCAGAAGTTAAATAACCTGCCCCAAATCACAGGATTACTAAGTGGTAGAGGCCAGATTTGAACCCAAGTCTGTTTAGAATCCAAAGTCTAAGTAGGTTCACTTCAATGAATTCAACACTACTTCCTTAATTCTGCAAACGGATTTATTAACAGCCTACCAAAAATACTTTAATAAAATGAATTGCTTTAGATTTGGAGGCAAGGCGTGGAGGTGGTTCAACAGTCAGGGCTCTTCATTTATTCTCTTACCTGAATGGGCTGGCCATCAGGCCACAACTGTATAAAAATCAGATGTTAAAAGATGGAAAAAGACCTCTGATTCACATTCACAAGTCCATAGGTGAGCAAAGACAGAACTTTTCCTGAGTCCAAGATGGAAAGATTCACTAAGACTAGATAATCACTCTGGCAATGCACATTGCACATGAGTAATTGAGGCAATCTATGCTGGGCGTGAGTTTCGTACCAATCCACCCATAAGCAGCAATTCAGTACCTCACCTCACCCATCCAGCAGTCTGCACCAGAAACAGGAAGTACAGGTCAAAAGTCTCATTAAAAAAGTAAGAATTCTTGGCAGCAGAAAATGAAAATAAGGAATGAGGCACTAGCAATAAACACACTGTCTTCACTGACAGGGCATGAAGGCAAAGAACACTAGGTCAGATACCTTTATGTCAGGTATCTTGTAAATTATCTCCTTTAATCTTTACAGTAATCCTGTGATAATATTATTAGCTGGTGTTCTAGTTATTAATCCTCACATGAATTCTCCAAGGTAGGTGCTACCAATCCGCATTTTACAGATGAAGAAACTGAAGGTTAGTAAGTTGCCTAGAGTATTTGTTATCCCAATTGTAGAGATAAGAAAACCTACTTGAGAGAGGTTAAGTAAACTTCTCCAAACTTGGCTGTCTCACTCCAAACCTGAAGTTCTGTTCCATTATCCCGCTGCTTCCCCTCCCCCACCAGCAATTCTACCCTCCTCCCCATTTTTGTAGCTGTTTCAGAAACCATACCTAAGATATAAGCAAATAGTAATTATCATAAGAAAAGACCTCCAAAAACTACTAAGTTGTGGCATGATACATCTATTATTATAAAATGTCACTCAATTGTGAGCTTGAGGGCAGGGACAATCTTGATACCCTTTGCACAGTACATGCCAGAAACGTACCAGACACTCAGGGGCTGTCAAATGAGCAACATCTTTTGAATGGTCATAAATTCAATTGCGCAAAATGACTATAATGCACTTTCTGACATGACATGATACAGTTTTTTAGGAAAATAATTTTCATTCATTTTTCATAAGGTAGCTTTCTTAAAATTTATAGAACATTAATGAGATAGCTAAATCGAGAAATGCCCATTAAAGCATTAGTCATAACATAAGAAAAATTCCAACCGTTCACTTTTCCAAGCAAATTAAAATGTTTCAGCTAATAAAAACCTGTCACAAAAACCCGTAAGACCAGAAAATGTAAAAAGAAAAGAGCAACCAATATAAGGGCTTTTAAGATATGATACATACAAAATTATAAAAGATTAATCTAACTGTACCCTGGTATTTAACCCTAAAACTCACACTTCAGATAATGCAATATTTTCTACGCAAGAAAACTTATCACCACTAATGTAAAAAAAGCTTGCCCACTACAGCAACTGTTGCTTTTTTTGTAGGTTTTTTTAAATGTCTAAGGCTGAAAGACACGAGATTTGTGGAAACCAGTGAAATGCCACTCCTAGCAATATCTTGTGATACTGTGAATTCTTTCACCCTAAACTTTTAAAAAGACTCAATCCTTGATTTCTGTATGTAAAAAAAATTATGTCTGGTCAAGAACTAGGTCTGCTGAACTCTACTCTGGAGCATACAAAATAAGAAAAACTACCAACTGTCTACAACCAATGCAAATACATCCTTTGTTACAATGATAGCAGCTACTTTTCCTTAATAATCCTGGAGGAATTTCTTCATTGGAAAAACTGGCTGGCCTAGATTTCTCTATTAAGCAATAATTAATTGAAACTATCCATCTTAGGAATTCAAAGAAATTCAGGTGTAAGAACACACTAACACTCTTATGAAACAAACTTGGTCCAGGTCACCCAATGAATTGTGGCAGACCAAAGATCAAATGCAGTTTCTCATTTTAAATCAAGTATCATAAGCATTATTTATTATTACCTTAAAATGTTAAGCCCTTACCTAATTCAATCACAGTTTTGTTTCTGAACTTGTGCAAATTATACTGCAATATTTGTGTAAAAGTTGTCATACAGTTGTCAAAAGTTACCACAAATGCTATAAATAGTTAACATACTGGGGGGCCCTTACTGTGTTAGGTACTGTGCTAATGTGTTATATATGCATTATCTCAATTAATCCTGACAATGACCTCATGAAGAAATAGGCACAGAGAGATAAGGTAAGGTTACCTGTCCTAGGTAATATCTAGAAAAGGGGCAAGATAGGGGTGCTCAGGGAATAGCAAAGCCATGACTGTCTATCACCTGGACTAGGATTCTAGGTGAGTTATCTTGGTTGACCACTTAACCTTCATGTGAACCAACTTCTCTTACTCTAGACCAGAAGTCACAGATAATCTCAAAAGTCCTTCATATTCTTAAACGCTCTGATCTCATAATTACCTTTCTATTCAGGTAATGACTCAAAAATAAAGTCTCATTTCCTCCATCTTCTGACTAAAGTTTAGTTAGTCCACATTTTATGAATCCAGTCAATAGGATACTATAAAGAACAAAAATAAAAGATCTTCCTTAAAAGCTAGAAACTCCATTCTGTAGTTATTCCCAAATCTTACTCTTAACTTCAAATGACAATGACAGGAGAAAAGATCATACAACTTTGCGCTGAGCTGGGGTGGGAGGCGTGGGAAAACAGAGAGACCCCTGTGTAAGTGGTTACTAATTCACAAAAACATATCACCCATTTCCATCTTCTCTAAAAAATAGGAAATAAGTCTTTAGAAGGTTGTTATATAAACCCATTGCTTTATTTAGCCAATAAAAATTAAAGAAATTATGTCATTTTTCCAAGAAATTTATTACAGGCATGGAAGAATCACCAATTTATAGAAATCCTACCAAAATGGCCTAGAGCTGTAGAATCTACATTTTACCAAGCTGGTCATCTAGCCCCTTCAAATCACATCTAATGACAGTAGAAGAATACTTAAACATCAAGGAAGAGGCATATGTTCCACTCAACACCACTTTGTTAAGTCTCCTAGGACCAAACGACTTTACAGAATCATCTTTGCTACCTTTGTTCTCCAGAAAAATAATCCCCCAAAGATTCTGAAATAAAACCAGCAAAATTCCTGTATTAGTTTTCTATTGTTGCCATAACAAATTATCACAAACACCACAATGCCAATTATCTCAGTTATCATAGGCCAGAAGTCATGTGGGCTTGGCTGAGTCTCACAAGGCCAAAATTAAAGTGTCCACAGGGCTGGGTTCCTTGCTGGAAACTCTGGGGGAAAATGCTTCCATGCTTGTTTAGGCCATTGGCTGAATATAGTTCCTGCGGTTGTAGGACTGAGGTCCCCATTTCCTTGCTGGTTGGCAGGTGAGGCTGGCCTTTGCTTCTGGAGGCTGCCTGCATTCCCTCTCTCCTGCTTTCCATGTGGCCCCCTCCAGTAATGGCAGGTTGAGTCCTTTTCATGCTTCCAACCTCTGACTTCCAGCCAGAGAAAGTTCTCTGCTTTTAAGAGCTCATATGATTCGACCAGACCCACCTAGGAAATCCAGGATAATCTTCAAATTTTAAGATCCTTAAACTTAATTATATTTACAAAGTCCCTTTTGCCACAAAACATATTCAGGTTCCAGGGTTTAGGGTACAGACATCTTAGGGAGGCCATTATGTCTACCACAGTCTGCCTTCTGGCTTCCAAAGATTCATATCTCTCCTAAATACAAAATACATTCATCCCATCCCAAGGTCTCCAAAGGTCTTATACCATTACGGCACCAAGTCAAAGTCCAAAAATCTCATCTAACGTTCATCATTTCAAAAGTCCTAAGTCCCATCCTTTCATTCAGATGTAGAAGAGGTTCAGGGTATAATACAGTAGGGCAGAATTCCTAAAAATACAAGTTATCTGTTCCACACATACTGTGATGATACAGGCATGGAGTAACAGTTACAGATATTCCAGTTCAAATGGAGAAAATGTAAAAGAAAATAGAACCACCAGTCCAAAGCAGTTTCAAAATCCCAGTAAATTCCATTCCATCTCAAAGAGTGGCAAAAAGCCTCTATGGCTTTCAGCTCCACCCCTCTGGGCTCTTGGTTCCATCTCTAAGTCAACTTTCTTTTTAAATGAAAAGCAGCACATTCACATGACTAGTTTTACCAGTCTGCTTCCTGTCAGTACAGTTTGGAGGGTGGGGGGTCTGACAGCCCTATTTAATTTCTTACTTTCTGTCTCTTTCAATCCAAACAAGCATTGTTTCTGCTAGCATAAAATTCTCAGGAACCTAATGGGCTTTGCAAGAATTTCACAGGGGTTCACTCCATTAGAATCATATTCTCAAATAAGTCAGGCATAGAAATCTCCTTACCTAAATATCCAGGTTCATCACTTACAAATTCTGCTTTCCATAACCACAAGAGACACTTTGCTAAGCTTATTTGCCACTATGTAACAAGCATCCTTTCTGACAGCTCCCAGTAACATGTACCTCGTTTCTATCGGAGCCCTCACTAGCAGTCATTAACATCCACATTTCTACTAACAATCTGTTCTAGGCCTTTTCTATCATGCTCCTCAAGATTATTCTGGCCTCCGCCCACTGCCACTTCCATTTTTAGGTAATAGTACCCCACTCCTGGTACCAAAATCTATACTAGTGTTCTACTGCTGCCATAACAAATTACCACAAATGTAGTGGCTTAAAATAACCCAAATTATCTCACAATTTCTGTAGGTCAGAAGTTGGATGGACTTGGCTAGGTCTTCTGCTAAGAGTCTCACAAGGCCAAAAATCAAAGTGTCTGCAAGGCTGCATTCCTTGCTGGAAACTCGGGAATAATTCACTTCAAAGTTCATTCAGGCTGTTGGCCGAATTCGGTTCCTTATGGCTGTAGGAATGAGGTCCCCTTATTGGATGTCAGCTAGGGACTGGTCTTTGCTACTAGGGGCTGTCCACACTCTTCCTCTACTCTCCATGTGGCCCCCTCTAACAATGGCAAATGGAGTCCTTCTTGTGCTTCAAATCTGATTTCCCCTTCTACCCATTTCTCTGATCTCAGCTGGAGAAAGTTCTCTGCTTCTAAGGACTCATGTAATTAAATTGGGTCCAGAAAATCTAGGATAATTTTCCTATTTCAAGATTCTTAAACTTAACTATACCTGCAAAGTTCCTTTTGCCATGTAACATAATGTATTTATAGATCCAGGGGATTAAGGTATGGACATCTTGGGGAGGGGATGGGGATGTCATTCTGCCTACTGCAAACCCAAACCCTAGGTAAGGTTTTAAACTCACTTCCTAAAGAAAATCTCTACTTTCTTTAAGAGTATGTGAAATAAAGGTGCATGTTCAGAGATAGAGACAACAGTAAAAGCAGGACTCCCCCTGGAAGAGTGGGTAGGCAACAGAACTAAAAACAAATCGTGGAAAAGAAGTTGCTACCTGTTTCATCCTCAAATAGTAAGGCAATGTACCCATAGAACTTAGAAATGAACCCATGCTCCCCCTTAAATATGTGTGCTTCTTTTTCCTCTCTGTATTTTGTAGAAGAGGACATAACTAGGCGTGGTTTTGTTTTTTTAAAAAAAGAAAAGTCATCCCATGGTGACCTAACTTTGTAATCAATTGATAAATCAATCTAAGCAAACTTCCAACCTTTCCATTCTTTCTCCAAGTCACACACCCTCCCCCAATAGCAAATGAAAGCCAAGTATTTCAAAGTCACAGGACAAACCTCCCTTGGTAAGACTGCAAGTGAACTTTTCAAAATGACATGGGGGAGAACTACTACTGGTCCTGGACGTTCAGCTCCAGGGCTACCAAGCCAGTAAAGCCAAATGACTTATGACAAAACACTGCAAAAACTACAAAGATAAAACCTTGAAGCCCTGCCTACTTCAGATTCTTGACCATGAATTTTACCTAGAACAGAGGAATCCCAAATACACCAGCCTAGTCCCTTTATTAAGAGAGGCAGGTAAGATCTACTGAGCACTTATTGACTGCCAGGGACTGTAGTAAGCACTTGCCAAAGATCATTTTATTTATTGCTCATCATAAACTTATGAGCTAGGAAATATCATCACCCCCATTTTACAAACAAGGAAAACTGAGGCTTACAGAGTTTAGATCACACAGCTGCGCAATAGTGGCTAGGGTCTCTGAATTTGAGAACCTAAGCAGTCTGCTTTTTAACGACTGGCCTTTACTGCCACTCCTTAGATGAAATGAGGTCTCCAATTCTTGGAAAAATCCATCCTTCCTAGTTTTCATTTCCTCTCTCTACGCCCCATTCTCATAGAATTAAGAAGTTGAAAGGCAATCAAGTCTTCCCAAATAACCTGTCACCTCCTTTTCAGAAGTCTTTCCTCCGCACAAAAGCAATAGCCAACAAGCAACTTTTCCTAACCCTGACTTTGCTTCCCCAAAACAAACTACAGAAGCTCCACCCATCACCTACCTAACCTAGAAATGTTCCAACACCGCAAAAAATACACAACAAAACCCAAAACTTAAAAGTCCTACTCTTTCAAAAGGTCACCAACTAACATATGCATACTCTTAGCGAATCTTTCATTCTACATACCTCTCCTTTTCCATCCAGGCTCCCAACTAGCCCTTAACTCCAACCCCACCTCCACCGGTTCTGCCCCACTTCGTGGTCCCCTCCCCCTTTCTCCCCAGTAACCCCGCCCCGGGTTCCCTCCACCTTGCATCCAGTCTGCAGGTGGGAAGCTCAGCCCCACCCAGAGGGACCCCTAGGAAGGCGCCTACTCCAGCTGCCCTGCTCCGCGGGAGGGTTCATCCCACTCTACACAGCAGGCAGCACTCCCTCTGCACTCTCCTCTAGCATCCCCTGCGGCCCCACCCCTCAAGCTCCCTTCCCCCAACCCCCCGAGACCCCCTTTCCTCCAAGTTGTCCCTAGTCCCCGCCCAGTCCAGCCCTCTCCCCCGCCATAAGCGGGACTCCGACAGCCGGTTCCCACCCTCACAACGGCCTCTGCCCCCAGGCTGCGCTCTCCGTTCCAGGGGGTGGCCCCGGGCCTCCCCGATGGGCTGCAGGGGCCTCGGCTGGTGTATGTGTGGAGGGGGGGCAGGGGAAGGCGAAGGGCCGCACGGGAGTCTGCTGGAAGCGTGAGGAGCGGCCGCGCCCTGCTGCTCCATCCTGGGCCCACCCCCACCCCTCAATGACCTCGCCTGGCGGCTCCCAAGGTACCTGTAGTGGAAGCGGCAGCGGCGGCGGCCGCTCTCCCCTCTTTTCACACAGACAATATGGCGGCGGCGGAGGAGGAGACACACGGCTCGGCCGCCAGCCGCAGGGACCAGAGCGAGGCTTCAGCCGCCGCTGCCGGAAGCGGAAACCCCCTCCCGCTAGGAGGCGGGGCGAGACCGCTTCCGACTCCGCCCCTGGCAGCACCTAGCTGAGTGCGGCCATGCTGGGAAGGCCTATCGTATGCTGGTGGTTCAGTTCCCGTCTAAGACGCAAAATGGAAGGAGTTCTCAACGAAAGCAGAATAACGAGACCTGCAACAGTGAAGCGCATTTTATTTCAGTACCCGTAAGAAGTGACGAAAGAGAGAGCATGAAGCTCCCACTAAGAGCACAGTTGGTTTGACCCAAGCTAAGATGGCGGTCCCTAGGTTTCCCGCACCTCACCGGTCCGGCGAGTCCCACCGGCCTGCAAGCCGGCCCCTCCTTTCTTGAAAAGAACCATGCGCGACCTGCAGAGCTGTAGTGCGAAGCATTCTGGGACCTGAAGTCTCTCCTGCTCTGACCTCTTGTCTAGGATTAGGGTTCCAGCAGCACTTTTCTTCTGCTCAAACTTGGAGTTCCGACAAGTGAACAAAAGCTGGACCCGGGGAGCGGCGTGGCGCAGGAGTCTGGGAAGTGATGATACTAGCCCTGAAGAGACCGAGGCCCAATGCTTTCCTCCTACAGGCGTCCTACCCAGAGCTGCCCATCCGGATTATAGTGTTTTCTCCCTTTGATCTGCAGCGCCTCCCCCGACCCGCCCCACTCTCCTTGCCAGGGCTACCTTCCCAAAACAGTCACAGGACACTTTCTACCATGCAGACCTGATCATGGGCTCCTCTTGGTCACAAATCTCCCATGGCTGTCTCTTTTGCACCAACGATAGCTCAAACTCTGCTTGACATGCAAGGCTCTTCATAATTTGTTCAAAACTCTCCATTCCAGCCTCCTGTTCTGCCACTCCCTCTCAAATTCCTGATGCAACTACCCACTAAAACTGCAGACAATTCCTGGAACTTGGCTGGGTTGCCTCCCTCCTATTTGCACAGGCAGTTACTTCTGTTACTGTCCCATCATAGGCTGGATAACTTCTGTATGTCTAATCGAACTAGTTTAGGGGTCCTTTCCTCTGGAGATCTCTCCTTTGAGCTACCCTAAACCCAGGCACCATCACTCAGCAGCCTGAGGTCCCTAGTCTGCCACCTCTACCAGAAAGTGAGCCCCCAGTGGCCAGGGCTGAGTCCGATGATCATGGTATTCCTGCAGGCCCTGCTAAAAGCTGGTGTGTGTAAGTGTTAGCCTCACCTTTGGTGGAGCAGAGGTGTGAGGACTGGAACAAGGGTGAGGAGGCTGAGTTATTTCTGTACCAGCCATTATTCAGAGCTGCCTCAGAATAGCTACCTGTCTCACAGATGGGCCTCTCCACCCTTTCCAGCTCCCATTTCACAGTTTGTCAGCTGACTGGCACCTCTGCTCCCAAAGAGGCACCTCCTCCTGTGTGAGATGGGGAGGGTGGTGGCTGCAGACATATAGCTATGGCCTCAGGGAGGTGGCCGTGACCTCTTCTGGGTGACAGGTATGTGATGTTTTATCCCAGTTGCCTGAGAACCCACAGCAGTTGTTCTCTGAGTGCCATCAAGCTGGTCATTCCTCTTCTCTGGGCCTCAGTTTCCCAACCTATGGACTGAGGAGGTTATACCAGATGATCCCAAGGTTTCTGCAAAGCCCTTTTCTGGGAAATGACTGCCTTATCCCTACCGCTTGGACCATGCCTTTTCGGCTCTCACAACTTCCTTTTTCCCAACTTTATTCATGCTTGTTCAATTCACAGCTTATTGATCCCTTGCTATGAGCCAGATACTGTGCTTGGTGCTGGGATTGTGTTGTGAGCAGGAGAGACACCTTTTTCTCACCGATGGAGCTCACCTTCTAAAGTAAGAAACAAATAATGTATAGGTAAACAAGTGAATACATGAAGTAATTTTATGTAGCAATAGTGCTATGAAGCAAAAACATAAGTAGCTGTGAAATACAGAACTTTAGCTTGAGTGTGGTTCCGAAAGTCCCTCTGAGAAAGGAACAGTAAGTGCAGAGGTCTCAAGGCAGGAAAGAGCACGGTAAGTTTCAAGAAGGAGACCATGGTGGCTGAAGCACTGTGAATTAAGGGGAAGAAGGATAGGAAATGTGGTGGGAGGGCTGGGCAGACCATTCAGGCCATGATGAGGAAGCTGGGTTTTCATATGAATGGAGTGGGTATTTACCATGGTTTTCTCACACATTTCTCATGCACTTAGCCCGCTTCCCCACTGCATCAGTTCTTCATTCTTCTACCCAGTTCTGGCCTTCATCCATGACCTGGTTCAGAGGACTTACCTAGGTACACCTCTGCAACTCTTTATACTCTTGCAGGACACAGTCGAAACCCAACCCCTGCCATCACCCAGGCCAACCTGGTATAAGTCTCTGGTCTCAAGAGGCTCCCTGTCCCCAGTGTTCACCTAGTTATGGACTTGACGCTTATCCTTAACACATCCTCTTCCTGACCCCCCACATCACAGCTATCAGGCTAGTCTTCCTTCAGACAACACCAGCAGCAGCCATAGCAACAGTTAAGATGTTGAGAGTACTTGTACTGTGCCACACACTGAGTGTTCATCATCTCGTCTAATCCTCACATCAACCGATAAGGTAGCAAACAAAAGTGTCTCACTGTACAGATAAGGAAACTGAGGTTCACAGGAATCACAGGCCATGCCCAAGATCACATGCAGGAAATGGAGCTTACGTTCCAATCTGGGCCATTAGAGTCTTAATCTAGTGCCCTAAGAACCTAAGTGTGTCAGCTTTCTATTGTTGCTTAACGAATCACCCCAAAACATAGTGGCTAAAAACAACAATCATTTATTTGCTTATGTTTGGGTGGATTAGCAGTTTGGACACATCTCTACTGAGACAGCTCTTTTCTGCTCCACATGGTCTTGCCTGGACTTACTCCCACATCTGCAGTCAGTTAGCAGGTCAGCAAGCTGACCAGTCCTGTTGGCCTCAATGACATGTCTGGCTGTTGGCTGGGCCTGTTGGCTTGAGTGTCTTGGTTCTCCTTTAAGCATCTTCTTTAGTATCTGGCTCAGGCTTCCTCACATGATGGCCTCCAAAAGGAAGAGAACAAAAGCAGCAAGGTTTCTTGAGACCTAGGCTCAGAAGTGCTATAGCATCACTTTCACTGCGTTATGTTGATCAGCCAGTCACAAGGCCAGCTCAGATTCAAGGTGGTGGTGTTGAAAAAGAAAAAATAGTAAAAGTAAAACCAGATAGAAAAAGATACTCCCTCAGCTCAGATATCAAAGTCATAACGCAAAGAGTCATGTGCATAGGGATGGATGGAATTGTTGTGGCCGTCTTTGCAAACGTTATATCACACTAAGTAACCAAATGAACTGATTAAATGAATTACAATACAGCTAAACATGGGGCTACTCACAGCAACGGGAGCTAATATTTTCGAGCACTTAATATGTGTCAGACTCTGCACAAGATGGCTTACATCTATTAATTCATTTAAGCCTCACAACAGCTCTGTGTAGCAGGTACATTTTTATCTCCATTTTAGAGATTGAGCACGCCAAGTCTCAGATTAAACAACTAATCCAAAGTCACACAGTTAGCAAGTTATAAAGCCATTAAAAGGAATGAGGACAATATCATAGAAATCAATATCATGAGGACATGGAAAGCTGGCCTTGACATTCTGTTACCTGATACAAAACAAGAGACAAAGCACTTGTTTGGTTGGAATACATTTTAAAAGCACATTAAAAATGGGTCGATGTATATGTGTTACATAGCTTCAGATAAATTCAGGAAGGACTTACCACAAACTATTAATGGAGCTTATCTCTGAAGAGGGGAAGGGGAGGGGACTTTGCTTTAGACATTTCTGTCTGCATTCTTTCAATGTTTTTTTTTTTACAGCAATCATGAATTTTTATTTCAATATCCAATAAAGAAGAAAGTGTTTTTAAAATGTCCTTCAACTGGTCTTTCACCTCTGTCTTTTTCTATTTAGTTTTTCATTTTTCTGGGTTTTTTTTCTTTTTTGATACCACTCCAGCCCTACCCCTTATCAATTCTGGCCTAAAGTTTCATGATAACCTTGGGGGTCCCTCCTCCCTCCGTCTGCAGCACGTCCTGCTCACTGCTGCTGAAGGAAAGTATATTAACCATTATTTAACCTCTATGTTTCTTTCTTGCTTAAGAGTTTTCAATGGCATTGCATTGCCTGCACAGAAAGTCCAAACCCTTTGGCCTGGTGTACAGGGTGATTGTAAATTTGACTCTAACTTGATTGGATTCCAGGTCTGCTACTTACTAGCAGTATAAACTTGAACAACTTGAACACTAGACTCTCTCAGCCTCAATTTCCCCATCTGTTAAAAAAAATGAAAGAAAGGGGAAAAAAGAGGATATAGCATTACATATCTTGTGGTAAATTAGGTTACTCTTCAGTGACTATTCACTTTCTCCTCCAGCCAGGTGGAGGAGAATCAATTGATATTGATTAATCCTTGATCAGTTGATATTAGGCTTGGCTGTATGATTTGCCCAGTGGAATGTAGATGACTGACAGTGTGCAAGTTCCAGCCTAAGCTTTAAGAAGTTTCTCATGTTTTCAATTGTCCCCCCCCAACCCTGGAATTTTCACCTCTACCAGGAAGGGCAGATCTGTCATTGGAACATTAGGTCTTTTGAAACAGAGTCCCAATCAAAGTTGCTGTAGGCAAGCCTGAGATAATAGTTTTGTACTTCTGTAGTTTAGTGTTTAGTAGTATTAAATTATAAATTATAGTTCTTCATGAGCTCCATCTCTTTTGAATGACAGGAAGCTAAACAGGAAGAGAATGCTCTGTCTCAATTTAGGAAAGCAGCAGCTTCCATCCAAACTCCCAGCATCAAACAGGCTAGTCCCAGAATAATAAAAGTGTTGTGTAGCAGACTTGAACTGGAGCCAACCAGCCCCAGCAGAGCCCAGCCAAGACCAGCCAAACCCAAATGACTACAGATAAGAGAGGGAGAAATCGACGTTTGCTTCTGCATGCCACAGAGTTTTGGGGTGGTTTGTTATACAAAATTATTATAGAATAGCTAACTGATATACCTACTCTATAGGGCTTTTGTCAGGATTAAATGAATGAATACAGTAAAGCCCTTAAAAATATGCTGGCGCATGGCAAGGGTGCAATCAATGTGAATTATTATTATTGGGGGCACAACTGTGAGCAAAACAGATCAGGTCCCTGTTCTCATGGATCTCCCGTTCTGTGGAGAGTTGCATGAGGTGTCAGCTGGTGACATTGCTGGGGAGAATGGGCAGAGAAGGGAGTGCTGCGGTGAAATTTCAAATGGAGTCATCAATGAAGCCTCACTGGGAAGGTGAAATGCACAAAAGCCTGGAAGAGGGGAGGCAGGGAGCCAGAGGGTAAATGGGAGAAGATTGCTCCAATCAGAGGGAATTAGGGTGGGCAGAGACCCTGAAGTGGGCTGACGCCTGGTGAGTTTAAGGAACAGCCAGTAGATAGGATGGCTGAGCCGAGTAAGCGCAGGGAAGACAATGTTTCAGAGATTCGCAAGAGGCTGGATCATGCACAGCCTTGTAGGCCATTGTGAGGACTCTGGCTTCTCCTCTAAGTGATGTGGGAAGATACTGGAGGGAAAGTTTTACCTGGAGGGAGGGCAGGACCTGCTTTGCATTTTTACAGGATCTATCCAGCTGCTCAGTGTAGAATTAACAGAATGGGAATGAGGGCTGAAGCAGGGCGGCCAGATAAGAAGCTACTGCCATAATCCAGATGAGAGATGGTGATGGTTTTAACCAGTGTTAGAGTCTGGAGTTCTTTTGAAAGTAAAACCAAAAGGACTTGCTGATAGATTGGGTATGGGATGCTGGAGAAAGGAAAGAATTGAGGATGACACCAAGGGTTCTGGCCTGAGGAACGGAGAAGAGGAATTTGCCAGTAACTGAGATGAAGAAGGCTATAGGAAGAAAATTTTAGGGGGCAGAGGGAGAAAGAAGGGAGAAATTAGCAGTTCCATTTGGGATTTGTTAAATTTAAGGTACCTATCAGACTTCCAAGTTCAGAAGACTAGTCTGAAGTTAGATGTATGAATCTGAGCCCAGGAGGGATGTCCAAGCTGGAGATGTAAATTTAGGAGTTATGTCCTGAATTGTGTCCTCCCAAAATTCATATGTTGAAACCCTGCCCCCCAGTGTGACACTATTTGGAGACAGGGTCTTTCAAGAGGTAATTAGGGTTAAAAGAGGTCATAAGGATGGGCCCTAATCCAACAGGACTGGTGTCCTTATAATAAGACAAAGAGACAGGAGAGCTCACTCTTTCTTCACTCTGGTGCACAGAGGAAAGTCCACACAAGCAAGAAGGCAGCTGTTTACAAGCCAGGAAGAGAGGCCAGAAACTATCCCTGACAGCACCTTGATCTTAGATTTCCAGCCTTTAGAACTGTAAGAAAATAAATTTCTGTTGTTTAAGCCACATGATCTATGGTATTTTGTTACAGCAGCTTGGGCAGAGTAGTACAGAGTCATCAACATAAAAATGGTTTTTAAAGACACGAGACTGGGTGAGATTGCCAAGGGAGGACCAGGGACTGAGGGAGGACCAGGGACTGAACCCTGGCGCAGCCAACATTAAGAGACAAGGAACCAGCAAAGGAATCTGACAAGGAGCAGCCAGTGTGGTGAGTGTCCTGGGAACCAGGTGAAGAAAGCATTTCACAGAGGGAGTATTGATCACCTGTGTCAGATGCTGCTGAGAGGTCAAAAAAGATGAGAACTGAGAGCTGATTTAGCAAAGTGGAGGGCATTGCTACCTTGACAGGAGTTTAGGTAGATTAGTGAAAGCAAAAGTCTGATTGGAGCAGGATTAAGAGAGAGTAGGAGAAGATATAAATGCAGACAGGAAGGGTGGAAGGGAGGGAAGGAGGGAAGAAGGAGAAAAGAAAGGAAGGAAAAAAGGAAAGCTCTTTTTAAGAGTAGAAAGCCAAGTAATAAATGTAGAAGAATAGGAGTTAGAAAATTACCATTTGGCAATCAGCATAGGAACAATTATTTCAAGAGAGAATTAGGAACAGACACTGCAGTAGTATAATAGATTAAAGTTTGATGAGAAATAGGACATTTGCATAGTCTTAGAATATCTCCCCCCAAGGTATTTATTAAATACAGAGGGTAAAATAGTAACTTTACAGTGGAGAAACCCAGTAGACGCCACATCAACCAAGTGATCAAAGTGAACATCACAAGTAAGGCGGAAATTGCCACCATGTGCCTTCTGGGATGACGACCAAGAGGGTACAGCACCACGTCAGTGGTATTTCTGCCAAAAAGGCATAACTGACTCATGAGGAAACATTCGACAAACCCAAAGTGAGGTATATTTCTGCAAAATAATGGGCCTGTGCTCTTTAAAAATACTGAGGTCATAAAAGACGAAGAAAGATGGAAGAATAGTTCTAGATTAAGGAGACTAAAGAGATACAACTCTTTTTTTTTTTTTTTTTGAGACAGAGTCTCACTGTGTTGCCCGGGCTAGAGTGAGTGCCGTGGCGTCAGCCTAGCTCACAGCAACCTCAAACTCCTGGGCTCAAGCAATCCTTCTGCCTCAGCCTCTCAAGTAGCTGGGACTACAGGCATGCGCCACCATGCCCAGCTAATTTTTTCTATATATTTTTAGTTGTCCGATTAATTTCTTTC
>CAUYSK010097825.1:0-13725 GCA_963575035.1 Avahi laniger | reverse complement strand
TGTACACAAAGAGTGCAATGTGCACCACGCAATGGGATGGACATATTTGAAACCTGGACTGAGGGGGGGAGGGGGGGCAAGGGCAACACACGTAACCTAAACATCTGTACCCTCATATTATGCTGAAATAAAAAAAAAAATCATAATTGTTTGCTAAGTATTATATTTTATAAAAGTTTTTCATGAGCAATTAATTAAAGTATATGTAAATATGTTTGAATAATACTTTTCACACATGTATACACAATGGTGCACATATATAATGTGTATATACAGATGCCTTTGGAAGAAAAAAATAGGTTACATGCTAGAGAAATGGTTGAATCAATTAAATAGGACAGCATGTGGCTATTTACACTAGGTTTTTCTGACATTAGTTACAGAAAAGACTATCATGTTAAATCTAATTGCCACATTCACGTTAAATATCACCTCAACATATGATCTCAGTTAAAATATATTTGTATTCACATATTTAAACAGAAGACAATGGTACAAAATACATACACATTGTAGCAGGAGCTATTCCTAAATGATTTTTTTTAAAAAATCTTTGTTATAAAAGATTTTTAATAAATCTTTGTTATAAAATCAGGAAATATTTTAAGAAGCTCATTAAAATTATTAAAGAAAGTTAATAAAATATCTATAGGCACAAAAGTGCAGGACCTTGCTTCCTGAACATTTCAAACTGCAGTTTCAATTTTGACAACTCTCCATCAATTCAGACTTGATTAGCTTTTTATCTTTTATTTCATAAGGTCTTTTAGAATGTGTATACAAGAATAATATTACACACCTTTACAAGGGAGCATTGTAGTGGTATAATGAAAGAGTTGGCCTTGATTATGTAAATGAGAATTAAAATCTTTTCTATGACCTCCAGTATCTTATTGCAACTTTTCAAGTCAGATGGTTTATCTTTAAAATTAATACAACGGCACAGATCTCTTCTCATATATTGTTTATAAGATCTAACAAAGCATTGGGTGAAAAAGTAGAGATCCTATATGCCTCAGCTAGTATTTTGCTTGTGTTACAACAGTCTGTTAAAAAAATGTCAATTTTTAAAACCATGGGGCTCTGATTCTATGTATTTGGTATTGAACTAGTGAATTAACTTGAAAATAAATACATATGTATGAAATAAATAAATGTTGTGATACCTTTCACATTCTATATAGTTTGAATGTATTTAAACAGAAACAGGACTACTTGAAAGTACCTACAAAATATTAGTTCAAGATTTCAGGCATAAAGGAGTATTTAAATTACGAACAGAATTGGTTGTTTGATAACTACATTTCTAGTCCTCGCAAGATGATTATTCATTGGATTTTATACCTAGAGGGATTTTATACGTTCTGTGTTTTAGAATGAACATATGGTACACATTTATGATTCCATTGATATCAATGTGTCACTTCAAGTTACGCCAATCTCTTGAAACTATTGCCACTCTTACAAAATAAGGTTCAACCCTAGTAAACAGCTAACATTAAACCTGTCTTTAAAATTTTATAGCTACAACATAATAACAGGTTAGCAAGATATGTTTTTATTTTCTTGATCTGTACGGGCAGCTATTTATTTACCATTAAAAATTTTGTTTTAGAGTGTGATTCTTAAAATAAAAAGCATCCACATAAGATCTAATCCAACAAAGGCAATATTTGTTAGAAGAAGAAAATTTCTGATGCAATTTTGACAATTAATGATATATGTTAGATAATAAGCATTTTTAATAAATGATGATATGGTAAAATTTTCTTTAACAATTTTCCTAACAAAACCCTCATATTTAATGATGCTCGTAAGTAGTGTAAGTGATAAGTAGTACAAGGACTGAACCAAGGCTGAAGGACAGCAAGAGAGGACATCTGCTTCAAAAGATCCCAGAGCAAAGTCAGCAGAAATGAGACTCCGTAGCAAGCACTAACCATGCAGTTCTGCATGTAAAGAAACAAGAGATATATGGCCTGTGTGATATGACAATTAAGAAAAGAGATTCAAGAACCAAAGAGATAAATATTTTTAAAAAGATAAAAAGAGGGATAAGCCAGATAAAATGCAAAGATGGAAGGAATAATGAAAGGAAAGAAGCCACTGCAGGAAAAAGATTAGATTAAAGGAATCAAGAATGTTGATAATCATTGTTGAAAATGTAGTCTGAGACTTAAAGGACAGGCTTAAGAATATTAAGCAAAATAAAATTTAGAAAGCACAAAGGATCAGAAAAAATATAGCGTACATGGAAAACAAAGTAAATCCAAAAGATACAAAAATGATATGTATGGAAAGAAGAGGGGTAACCACTTTAAAAAATTTTAAAAATCAAAGATAAAACTCAAGAAACAATTCTAATAAGAGAATACTGGAATCTAATCACATGTAAAAGGCAAAAATTGCTGCAGGTTGATTTGAGTTATATTCTATTAAAATACAGGAAGAACTTCAAAAGTAAAGATGCCTACTAGGTAGAAATTCACCTCTAAGAAAGAAAAACCAACATCTACATTTTCTTTAGAAGCACTGTCTTCAAATTCCTCAAGATATGTTGAGTGTGTTCTAAAAAGCTGCTGTCCAAAAATAAACAAAATTACATTTTTTTCAAATATTACAAAAACTCAGGGAAAGATTCTCTAGGAGCTCTTTAAAAAAAAATCATTCTAGGATATACATTCCAAACAAACAGTATGAACAGAAAAGTCATTGTAAAGAACTGACACTAAATCATTTAAATATACAAAAATGACAAACTGACATATTTATGCATACAAAACTGATCATATACAAGTCATAAACCATGGCAATACTTAAGTATTTACATGAGTACCGCAAGTCTTGAGATGAAAGGTTTCTGTATTTCACATAGAAAGTATTGTATGTGTATTGGTCTCTTCTTTTTGCATCATAGAAGATAAATATCCTTTCCATAAGTTGATAAACCCAATAATAGAAGTATATAATTTAAATATATAAAGTTAACCAATAGACATCTTTTAGAAACATAATAACATTATTCAAATTAGGAGGACTATAAGTAAAGCAGTGGAGGAGATAAGAAATAGAGGCGTTCTACTTTCTCTTCCTTCATGGCAGTAAATTAGAAATTAAAATCCTGTAAAGTTATTGAGTTTCTAAGTATTCCAAATTACTAAAATAACATTGATAATTGCATTCCTATACATTTTGAAATGTAAACCATACAGGAACTAAGCATAGTTTATAATTATATCAAATTACTACATAGAGAACTTCTACAAACACATATACGAAAATAAACCATAAGGCTAAAGTTGTAATAACAAAGGTTTTCAAAACACAAGCTATTACATAAAATGTGATGGAAGAATTAAGAACTTATATTTTATATCAATGAAGAGATGTGATAACCTCCCCAATCAAAAGTCATTTTCCTAAACGAGTCAATCAACAAAACCCAAGCACAAGTGCTGTTCAAGAATTATCAAATATCTAAACCAAACTGATTAAGAAATAGTGAAACTCAATGGTGAGTTGAAACATGCCAGGTACAAGGAAGGAAGGAACGAAGGAAGGAAGGAAGGAAGGTAGGAATGCCCAAATCAACAGCAGACAAACATGATTTTAGGATTAAAATTATTGTAAAAAAAATACAGTTTCCATTTCATAAACTGTATATTCCTAATGAAGGTTTGCCATGAATATGTACAGAAGAACAGCAGAACATTGCTTTTAAGAAAGCAAAACTTTAAGGAAATAGTCATTGTTCTCATCAAAGGGAAAATATTTTTCACTCATTATTTTTAGTTCTACATGACATATATCTTGGACTCGTAGTATGTTAAAATTTTATTAAATGATTTATAAAACCTTTTATTCTCTCTTAACACTATCTAGAGTAAATTTTTATTTTTTTGCCAGGGTCATTGAGTCAACTTGAACAATTAAATTAATCAAAAATTGTTGCTCTAGATGTGACCTAGCTCCTTCATTTCTGAAGCAATAAGCAAGGATAAATCAAAAATACATCTGTTTAATATATCCAAAGTATTATCTCTGTAACAATTGAGAACCCACACAAATCGACAATGAATGATTAATAACTTCTTAGAAATTGGATCACATATATGACAGTGATGTACAAGAAAAAGTGAAACGACTTTCATTCAAGTGAAAAGTTGATTTAAAGCTTTCATAATTGTACTAGAAATGGTTAGAAAACAAAGAGAAATTCACATATTGTAAGCGTGATTGAAAATTAGTATGAAGTTTTACCATTGGAGTATAATTTGTTGATTGTTTTGCATATCTTTGCCAAGAAATCCACTTCAGTTTTTTTCCACAAATGTACATGCACAAAGATGGATGATATGCAGTGTTTTTGCAATATAAACCGTGCAACTACCTAATGATAATATTAATGTTAAATGATGATGTAACACTGAAGCATGCTATTAATATTATGTGTCTAATAAAAAGAATGAATGAGATCTAAATACGCAGAAATGAAAGAATCTCCAAGATATAAGCAAAAGAGCGTTTCAAAAGAGTGGTACAGTAGTCTCTCACTTCTATGTAAGCATTGCATGCTTATGAAACAAACGTGAGCTATTGTCGTTGGTGAAGCAAATGGGGATGTTGGGTGGGAAGGAGAGTAACTTTCACCATTTTCACTGTAATACTACTTGTTAATATATAGATGGGGAAAAATATATAAATGTACGTGTTTCAACTAATTCTGTTATAACAAAGTAAAACACAGTAAGAACTTGGAAAAGAACTATGAAGTATTTTAGGTTATTTTGTTTGTAATAATGTTTAAATATGTGTTTGTATACTTGTAATAAATTATTGACATATTACCATAGTATCGATGAAGGTTATATTTTCGTTAAACTATTACGTAGAATTCACCCTTAGAATCATAAAATGTTCATCATATTGTAAAATGATTTAAAGTAGATTAGTTTGACAAGTTTTGTTTATATTCTTTGTGCTAAAGCAGATTATAATCAGCTTTCTGAGACATTTCATATTAATTTTAAATGTAAAAATGCTGCTCACATCCGTTTCCTACTTTTTGTATCTTTTTAAATTGAATGAAATTGTATAATGTAATATTGATTTTTGTACATTTTGAAAAACAGAAAAAAATTAAATCATAATTTAGTTTTTGATATTTTCCAATGCAACAAAATGATACATTATTAAAAATAATAAAGAGTAACATTTCCTTACCAAAAAATCAGCTTTCTGGCCATCTAATTTTTTTCTCCACAACTTCATGCTTTTATAAAAAGAATAAAAATGTCTGACCACTCGGAGTAATCCCAGTGGGAAACAGCTTTTACTTCGTGTCTGACAGTAAATACTGGGTGTTCAGACTTAATTGTTAGGAGCAGAAATGGTTATGACAGGAGACATAAGGATGACAATTTGACAAAGAGATCAGAGATGAAAAATGTTGAAAGTAGTCACAAAGTCAGCTTATTGCAAACTGTACTGAAAAATGTTCATAATGATGGCTAGAACATTAAATACACTGTTAAATTAATCTCTATTGTTCTGTTTAGGATTTACATTAAGCATAAAACATGAAATATATGTTTAGCATGATAATTATTTTTAAAAGATTTGAGTGTATATAGATGTAGATATTATTTGTCTATGGTATTTACTTACATGGAATTCTTCCTAACTCGCTAATATAAAAAGGATACTATTGGAAATAGAGTTATTGAACTCCAAACATGTAGCTTAATTCCCAACAGACAAGGAGAAATGTGCATTAAAAGACTTAAAATTTAAGTATTTGAAGCAAAAGAAACTGAAACATTAAAATAATTTAAAGAAAAAACTGCTCAATTTAAAAAGAAATATTAAGAGAGAATTGTAAGACTACCTTGAGACTTATATTTTGTGATATGACAACTAAAACCACACAATATCTCAGTATCTCTCCCCCCAAATGGCTATATTACTCAATGTTGTTCTATCAATGCACCGAGGTTTTGTGAGTTTTTACCTTTATCGTTTTCTACTTTACTTCTCTTGTATGTGTGAATTTCCTTTGTGCATTTTTATATGTATTGTCTTTTGGAATTTGTATATTTGTATAAATTATAATAGAAGGGATTTGACTTATCTGGCAAAAATAGAAATTTTTAGTTACTTTAAAAATATGGGGAAAGGGCGTGTGTGTTACAGAGCAAATAAATAGAATTATCCACAAAACTGACTGGTTTTCTCATGAGGTAGATAATTTCATCACATGGACCTTTTTCAGTTGTGAATGTCTAATCATCTGCATGGGATATTGTAAAGTGTCCTTCTATTTAGAATTGGAAGTTAGGTAAGGGCCTAAGACCTTGCTCTATTCCCGAAATTATATTTTCCTATAAAATATTCAGAGAGATGTTACAAGAGAATGTAGATTTGAATGAGACTGAGGCTCCATATAAGCAAGAACATTCTAGAAATGAATGATGCACTACTTTCTGAGACTCTATGAGCGTGTGTTCAAAGACAGGGAGTTGGACTATCCAGCGTAACCAAACTAATGCTATGCTAGTAACTCATACAAATTCTGTACAAATAGCTAAATTTGATGGAGCACTTTGTATCAAGCATTGTTCTAAACATATAAGTTTTAATAATTTTAAACCTCCCAACATCCCCAAAATAACTATTTTTATATTCAATTTTACAGACAAGGGGAATTAATTACAGAGAGGCTAATACGTGGCAAAGCTGGAATTCAAAGCCCTAACGCTGGGCTCCTTAGCCCGCTGTTAACTGCTGCTCTCACCGTCCCACCCCTCTTCTGCTCCCTGGGATGGATTCCTTTTCACCAACTGAAGCTTTTCTTAAAAAATGAATAGCTTGTAACTGCTATGCCCTCTCCATAGTTAACACTGTTTATTTTAAACTTTAAAAATACCATATTTTATGGTCCATATGGACCATAAGTGTTTTGGACATTTCAAATGTTAATACAACTAAGTTTTTATTTCTGGATTTAAAATATTTTAAATATAATAGTATACTTGAAATGACTGTGACCAAAAATTGCTTTAATACATTAATATATTTTTAAAATTCCATATTTAAAATTATCTAAATAAAAGTTTAAAAATTTTTTCCAATTATCAAAGTTCTTCAGAATACTTTGAGATGTTTTTCAATGTAATTCATCTGTGTCTCTCATAAAATGAATTCTTATAGAAATTTCAATAGTATTATATACTTTCTAATTTTTCTATAATATTGGAAAATGTACATCCCTTTCCTCCCTTTCAATGCAGTAATATATTTATTACTAAAGACTAACTAATATTAGATAAGAAATCTGGACATGTTATTTGTTGTAACTGTAGCAAAGTGAATATAGTTTTAAAATAAGTTGTTCTTTGGAAATAAATACTTTTTGAAATATGTTCATTAGCTCACCATTAGCTTACTGCCATTTATTTTAGTCATGTATATCACATAAAAGATTTCTTTAAAATAATTGAAAATAAAGTATTGGATTTAAATGAATATGCATACCAATTACTGGCAATAATGAGATTGTCACCTATATGGATAGTTATAAAGTCTATATACGAGAATCATTCTATTCCATTTTTATATTCTAGGGTTTTTTCTTTGATTTTCATTTCATTGATTACCGGTGAAGTTAATAACATTTTCATATGTCTATTGACAATATATGTTCTCCTTTTTTTGAAAATTCTGTTTATGCATTTTGCCTCTTTATCTATTATGGATTTTTGCTTGTCTATTTGTAGATTGTGGCTTGTCATTTTATTTTGTTAAATTTCATTATCATTTTTTAATAGGACTCTGGTAAAAAAAAGCTTTTACTCTTAATGTGGCAAATCTATCAATGAAATATCTATCATTTTGTAAAGAGAGAGAAAAGATTGCCATTGTCTAGGCTTGGAAAATGTATGGTAAATTTATGTCCAACATAGCCATTTAGAAAACCATAGAACAAAATATTAAAAATGTTGACCCTTACATATCCTAAAACCTAAATTTCCAAGAAGATATTCAAAAAAATTCTTATACATAAGTTCTAGGAAATTTATACAAGAATGTGTACAGAAGCTCTGTTCATAATCATAATGTCATATATTCACTGAAGAAAATATATTACTGCTATGAAAATGTATCAAAAGTAGCTACACATAAAACATGGATAAATGTTAGCAACGTACTATTGAGTGAAAATCACAAGCACAATACCCTATATAAGTATTAAAGTAAGATAACCACAGATAGTTTCTGATTTATGATGGTTTGATTTAGGATTTTTCAACTTTCCAATGTCATGACATCATCATAATTTCAACATAATGTATAACATTCAATAAATTACACAAGATGTTCAACATATTACTACAAAATAGTCTTCGTGTTAGATGATTTTGCCCATCAATAGGCTAATGTATTAATAAGTGTTTTCAGCACTTATTTTAAGGTACAAAGACATACAAAGAAGCACAGAAAGAATTTACAATCTCAAGTTTTCTGAAGTAAACTCTGACAGGGGCCCACAGTCAGGAAGAGGAAACCTGTTTGAAGTTTAGTGATGCTGATGGAAGTTTAGTTATGTCTGTCTTGTTCAGAATATAATAATGTAATATATAATATATAACATATTAATAAGATATGAGTAAGTGCAGTAAGATATAAGGGCCATGTGAACTAATGATAACAATGAATCATAAACCATGGATTATATTAATAATTAATCTAATTTAATTTTGTGCATTTGAGATCCATAAAAATAAGTATAAGAGAATATTAATACATTTATATAAGTTGCTTTATTTATCTATTTGAATTATATACAGAAAATATTACACTTATCACATAACTCATGGACTGATGTATTAGATACATGCTTCAAAATTTAAGCCAAAATTTGTATATAATTACTAGACTATTTATTAGAAAATTTGAAGAAAATCTCTTATATACCCAACAATGATACAGAAAAAGGACTCTTTCTATATAATTTTATTATAATTGAAAGAAAACTTTCCCTGTAGTCTAAGCACAAATGATATTGTCTTAAATATCTGAATGAATCAGAAACTATAAAAGATAATTCCTAATTGATTTTAGCAATATTAATCTCCCTAAATTTTAAGAGAGTATTCCTCAATTCAGTTAAATGCATGAAAATTTCCTAAGTCTGCATTTGTAATATCTCTCCTACTCACAAATTCTCAGCCAATTCCTAAATCTAGAAACATCAATTTGGTTTAGCACTGATATTTCATTTTTGGATCAGAGAAATACTTCCTCTCTCTTTTACCCTAGTTATCCTTTTAGATGATGATAACTAACAGACATGACAAGGAAGCTTGCAATTTGCTCCAATTTTCAGCCCTTATTAGGATAATTTCCCATAGTAAGGTTGACTATAAATCATTATTTGTAACTTCATAAAAATATAGACAATGTAAAAATGTCAATCAAGAAAAATTTCGTGCTGCAATTGTTTGATGAAAAATAATAAACTACAGTGAGACAAATCAGACCTTGCTAAACAGACCATATGATTTAAGAAGTTGCAAGTGTGTGGTTTTTCAAATAGATCCCATTCTTTGTGTGTTTTCTGGGCTGCCATTCGTTTCAGCTATGTAAATTTTCTTAGAAGGGTGAGAATTACAACAAAATTTATTACCAAGTTTCAATGGAAATAATCTCGTGGTTATAACCTGACAAAAGGCCATTGAAGACACATCCGTCTTTCCAGGTTAAGGAAGTGTTTCAGGAGAAGGAAGAAAGTACTCAGCCCTGTCAACATCACAGTTTTGTGTTAGTTTTCTAGTCCAACATGGCCTGAGAATTTCTGTAATCACATAGTGGCTTCTCTTAAAGGAAAATAACCATTATTTGCACAGATATTCAGTGCTCTGCTTAATAATCTTGTAGGTTTGGAAAGGCTATTTATGTTTCACACTATTACACTATTCCAATCACTCTTGTCTTTATAAAACTACAGAGTTCAGAAGTTGAGAAGACATTTAAAGGGAAAAATGCCTGACAATCAAACTTTTCTCAATCAAAAGATCGGAGGATTATATGTGTTTATATGACATATAATTAAACTTTGTTACTCATAGGTAAGTAATATGTAAAAAAAAAAAAGGCTCCTCTGATTATTCAATGTCTCTGATTATTCTGATTATTAATGTCATTATTGCCATAAAAAGTCCTGTTTCTATTTCCTTTAAATTAATATCTAAGTAAAATCATTTCAGATTTAGAAATGTTCTTTCATATTTTTAAATTAACAAATAAAAAAAGCAAGAAGAAGAAATAAAACCTCTGCTGTGACTTATAGGCTCTCAATGCTTTACATAATCACATAGCAACTCTGTAGAAAAATCACAATCTATTATTCAGAGAAGGGAAAGCATGTTACATTTTTAAACATTAGACCTAATATGAATATTTGTTGAGTAATAGAGTAAGCATAAGGATAAATTTTTATCGTGAATTCTCATGTATCTTGGAAAGACATACACCTGGAAGGTTTTATTCTTGGATAAAAGTGTTTAGTTAGCGGGATGAACGGGAGGAAAGCAGACACATCTAGAAGGAGGAATGTGGCAAGCGTTCAATTGGACTTGCAGAGACAGAAGGAGAAATCAGCACAGGGAAGGACAAAATGCATCTTAGAGCAATTATCTGCAAAATGGCAGCAGCTGTTCAAGTTTTTGGATGATTGGGATTCTGAGAAGTCCAGATAGAAACATATGGTATAGTTCATCACAAAACGATTTAAAGCTATTATTGTTCTTGTTATATCTTTATGTTATTCTCAGTGAAAGTTAATAGGCACATGGATTTTTCTTTGGTATCTCATGAATGTGTGATGAGTCCCGGGTCCACGACATTTAGCTGTGTCAGAGATCGGTCATTCCATAATAGATCTAGGCAAAAATAAATTTTATCCATACATAATAAAAATAAGTCTGTAATTTACATTAAAATTTTTATATTTATCTGCTATATCTCTCTATTTTGCAAAGGATAATAGTTTATTGCAGTTACCTTTTTGGTCATTCATGTAAAATTCAATTAATAAAAAGAGAAATCGCTAAGCTTTTTAAAAGCTATGTAGCATCTTTTTTCTAATAGACACTCTGCATTCAAGATAAAATAAAAAGTGTCCATTAGCACCTCCCACTTATTTGTGTGGGCCCATAATAATTTTAACACTGCAAAAGGAAGTGTTAATGGAGTCATTTCAAAACACTAGTTTCAAAGGGTGGAGGTGATTTTATTTAAAAAAATCAGAACAAACACCCTTTTCTAGTTTGTGGAAAAAGAAAATATACATAAAATAAAATTATCATTTATTTATAGAAGGAATTTTTAACTTAAAAAATGTAAATTTTCAAAGTGAATTTAAATTAAATTGCCATGTGTAATCACTATTCATATTAGATAATATAATTGGATATTAATAAGAATTTCTACATAATTTATAGTATTTTAGACTCCACTAATTGTCTAATCAATTAAAAGCACTTAAAGTAACATAATTTAGATAAAGGTTATTAAAACTATTTTTATACCTATGATGTACATAGTTTTTATTTATTTGTTTTTCTAAATAGATTTCAGTTAAAAATCAGGTCAATTCCTTTGGAGTGAAACTGAAATTTTGAAGTGTTTTGAATAGAAATATGGAGTGATCCACTGTGTCTGCAAATTTTCTTCATTGTACAACTTTTCAAATGAGAAAATCCAAATTCTTCCTTAAATGAAGAAAAATAAATAATGATTTTATGGCTAATATATTATGAAGATGAATAATATGCAAAATGACAAACATGTACATGGCATGTGTGTGGTTGTAAAGACTTAATTCTTGGACTGAGGTGGAGTTATGTAGGGTATATGGCAATAATTTATCGGTAAAAAATATTCTAATGATTTACTCCTCATTCAAAAGACTCACATTATCTAGTACTTCAAAACTAATTTCTAAAATTGTCAAAGCTGTTAAATTTCAAAACAAGACACTAACATTAGGTATGCTAAAACGAACATAGGATTTTGCAGAAAAAGACCCTGCACAGTTGAAATCAGAGTTCAATGTTTTAAAAGCTGACTGACTTTAGTAACTTTATTAATCAATTGCTGTATTTCGGGTTTCTTGGATACAAATTGAGGAAAGTAATAATGTCCACCCCATTTGCTGCTAAAAGGAAAAAAGAAAATAATTTATTCAAAAGTTTTTTTTGAAAAACTGTAAAGCACCTTTATTGTAACTGCTTGCAATCCAGAATCACATAAGTAATTAAACCTAGTAAACTGAGTAACAGATGTTCAGCTAATGGACAATTAAACCTATGGCTATTTTACCTAAAGTGAAAGATGCTGATACAATGTGGAGTTTCATAACAATTTCGTACAATCTTCTTATGCATATTTACATGTAGCATTTATTGAATAGGTAGGACCTTCAGATATGCTAAGAACTGTAGAATTGAATATATATTATACGATATAACCGGATAAATTCTTTTACTTTCTCTCTCCCTCTCATTCTCTCTCCCTCTCTCTTTCTTTCTTTCTTTCTCTCTTTCTCTCTTTTTCTACTTTAATTTCACTGGAGGCATAAAAACACTCTCAAAATTGCCTGGGTCAAATTTGTGAGAGGCTGAACCCAGAGGGGCCATCTGGCTACACTTCCTGTGCAGCCACTGTGCCACTTGTACGGGCTCTGGCCAGGATAAACAACACAGTTGTGGCTTCTAGGTGTGATGCTTGAGTCCTTTCGCTTCTGCATTTTGCCGTCTCACAGAGATTGTTTCAGTGATTTTCGTGTGTAAGAAATTACTATAGGAAAGACATTTATTTCCTCTGTGAAACTTCAGAATTGCTCATAGCTAAATTACTCCCAATGAGATACATACCCAACCAATGAGTGACTATCTGATAAACAATGTTTAAACACCTTTCTTGACATAGTCAAACAGAATTTGAAATCAACCAAATTTGATTTAAAAAAAAAATTTTAGCATTTTCCTAAGTTTAAACTTGACCAAAGAAAAAGCTGATTTGTAATTTATTAATAAATCTGTTCGTTAATATGTAGATGCTATCATTTACTTCAACATACAAAGTGCTTCACTAAAATATTTTAATATTAAATATTTTTAAAGTTATAATATCATATATAAACACAGTATTTTATGAGAATAAAATAGCCTAATGTATATGCAAAATAATAATTTGTGAAATATAATGTTATCAGTGTTAATATTTGTGTGGAATAATTATTTCCTCAATGCTAAGAACTCTAGCATTGTAGGAGCCTATGAGGGTAAAATATTTCTCTATTTCCTACACTAATCCTCAAATTTGGGATTTTACACCATTCCTTATGGACTCCAGAGCAGATACAATAAGTGAGTAACAGTATCCATGAAAACTGAACAAAGTAAACAGATCTTCTGCTACAGGAAGTGCACCGTGACCCCGCTAGTTCCTTTTTGCTCGGTATTGTCAGTATGAAGGAAACAAGAGTCACATGAGGTTCACGGATGGCCTTTTAGCATACAGTCTGTCCCGACCCGCGGAACCAGTTATTCGTGGGTACCTGGGAGGAGGGAGTGGGAAATGGGAAAGGCAAGACACAAGAAATGGAGACAAGACAGGAGTCTGATCAAGTCTCATTTAATGGCGGTAGGGCAGAGGCTTAAA
>CAUYSK010097824.1:0-10588 GCA_963575035.1 Avahi laniger | reverse complement strand
AGTTGCAGCAGACACCTAATGCTTAATAAAAGACAGTTTATTTTTTCTATATTGTCATCCCAATTGTACTTACACAGAATCAAACAAAACAAATAATGGGCAAAAGAGATGCTTCTCAGATATTTTGAAATAAAATATAATAATCAGACTATTAAAAAAAAAAGATTAATCCTGCGTGTTCTCTCACCAACAGGCACTCTGCAAGAGTTCTGTTTTGCATTTCTGAAAAGAGTTGAATAGACGGAAAAAAGATGTAAATCTCTCTCTTTCAAAATTGTTTTTTGAGAATCTGCTCATCTCCTGTGTTTTCATTTTGTGTCCTCTCAGTAACCCAAGCCAGAAGCCTTGGAATCACCCTAGGCTTCTCCATCTCCTGACCATCCCCTGCCCCGCATCCAAGCAGTCATCGGACCTAGTCCAAACCTCCTCCTTCCTATCTCCCTTAATCCCCTCCTCTCCATCTGTAGTTTAACCAACTTTACTCAAGCTCTTGCATGGAATGTTCCAGCAGCCTCCTGACTATGTGTATATGTCTAGTGTTGCCTGCTCCATCCCTTTGCATTCTGCGCGACGTACATCAGAATGGATTCTGAAACAGAAGTCTCACCACCGTACTCTTCAGTTTACACCTTTATTGGGCTCATTATTTGCATGACGGATCTGTTCTCAGCTTCTGGCCTGGCTTTCTAGACCTGCACTGTCCGATACAGTGATCACTATCCACATGTAGCTACTGAGCACTTGAAGTGGTACTAGTGTAAATTGAGGGGTGCTTTAAGTACAAATTACACACCAGATTTCAAAGAGATAGCACAAAGGAAAAAAGAATGTAAGACATCTCATTAATAATTTTTATATTGGTTACATGTTGAAATAAAAATATTTTGCATATATTGAGCTAAATACACATTATTAAAAGTACATATATTTTACATATTTTAATATGGCTACTGGAAAATTTTAAATTATGTATGTGGCTTGCATTATGTTCTAATTTCCTCATCGCATCTCCCTACCTTCCATCTTCCCCACCCCATACCCCGATAACAACACCAGGCATGTTAAATAACTGACAGTTTCCTAAAGCAAGCCATGGTATTTTATAATCTTACTTATACAGTCCCCTTTAAATGAAAATTAAATGCCCTTCAACTAGCACACCTATCCCGCCTGTGATGGGTTTTTAAAAATATCCACAAATCCTTTGATATTCCTCCTGTCAAAAGGTAGATTCTAATTTCCCTCCCCTTGTATATGGACTAGACTTAATGACTTGCTTCTAATGAACAGAATAAAGAAGTGCCAATGGCAATGAAGTGTTCGGTTTCTCTCTCTCTCTTTCTCCTGTTTTTCCTCGGGTCCTTCACCCCTGAGTGAAGCCAGTGAAGCCAGCTGTCATATCATGAGCTAGCTCAAGCAGCCATTTGAAGAGGCCCACACGGCGAGGGACCGAGTCCTCCTGCCAATAGCCACATAAGTAAGCCATCTTGGAAGTGGCTTCTGGAGCCCAGTCAGCCTTCAGATGACAGCAGTCCTAGCTGATGTCATTACTGCAACCTCGTAAGAGACCCTGAGCCAGAACCACCCAGCTAAGCTAGTCCCAAATTCCCGAACCACAGAAACTGTTGTTTCAAGCATCTGAGTGTTGGGATAATCTGTTACATGGTAATAGATAGTGAATATGTCACCCATGCCTTGCATGTCCCCACTTCCACCTGAGGACAGGAAATGAAGAGAGAGGAGAAGCTGCTAAGAGCTCAAACTTATGTTTTGTCTACTTAGATCTCAAGATTTGATTCAAAATCATTCCCTCTACGAAGCCTTTCCAAACAAACCCCAACCAATTCCCATATGTCTGCAGAATTTTTTTAAATCTAGAAATGTTTTTATGCATTTTGAGCTCAATGTCTTAACTAAAAACATATTTCCTGTTTTTAAATTAACTTTTCAAAAATAATTTTTTTTCTGAATATAAAAGTGATAAATAAATACACATGGTAGAAATTTGGGGACAGTTAAAAAGAAGAGAATTGAAAATCACCTGAAATGTGACCTCACTGAGGAAATCACTATTAATATTTGAATACTCCTTTTTGCATGTATTTTTATATAGATAAGAGATTTTGTATATACAGTTTTGCATTTTGCATTCTTCTTTTCTCATGAAATGACCTTACCTCTCAGTTCCTTGAACTCCTCATTTCAGCTGCTCACTCCCTGGTCAGATACTAGCAGAAACCCTTGCTACTCGAAGTGTGGTCATGGACTGGCTGCAATGACATCATCTGATAACTTGTCAGAAACACAGAATCTCAGACCCCATCATGCTCTCGCCTCAGGATATTTGCACTTGCTGTTCCCTTTGCCTGCAAGGCTAGCTCTCCAGTTATTTGCAGGACTCACTCCCTCATTGTATGCTGGTCTCTGCTCAAATGTCACCTGCAGGGAAAAGCCATTCCTGACCACCCTAACTATAGTTGCATTCTGTCACACTCCATCCTGTTACCCTGCTTCGCTTTCTTCAAAGCATTTATCACCACTTGACATTATTTTATATGTATTCATCTGTTTATTTTCTTCCACGTATATTTATGTGTCAGACATTGTTCTAAGCTTTGGGAACAGTGAGAGAAACAAAATAAGGTCCCTGTATATTCCAATCTAATGCAGGCATGCAATACAAATACAAGCTGCTAGTTATTATTTCATGGTTTTACTTATCCATTCCTTCAAGAAGAGGCCCAATCCCCATCATCGATAGAAAGCTCCATGCCATATCCCACAACTTAAACCCACTCGGAATATTCCTTTTTCTCTTTCACAGAGAATTTCGCCATGTGCTTTTGTGCAGTGCTGAGCTAAGTTTAACTTGGTTGTTTTTAGTCCCAGTGAATTGCTCCAATACAGCTTCCCTGCTTTGGAAATTTCCCTTCCTTGATATAAATCTCCAACTACATAGATGGTGGTTGTCTCATCCTTGTGCAGTTTATCTGAATTTAAAGAATTCCCCAAAGTGGGACCACTACCAGCAGCAGCAGCAGCAACAACAACAGCAGTAGCAAGATTAGGCCCGAGAAAATTTTCAAGGGGCAAAGTTTGTATTTGGTGTCCTCCCCCTTCTTCTTTCTGTACCTTTGCTATGGTTTGAATGTTTGTCTCCTCAAAAACCCATGTTGAAATTTAATTGCTGTTGTAACAGTATTGAGAGGTGGGACCTTTAAGAGGTGATTAGGCCATGAGGGCCCCACCCTCATGGGTGAGATTGGTTCCACTATAAAAGAGTGAATTTGGCCCCCTGTTGCTGTCTCTTGCCCACTGCCTTCTGCAAGAAGGCCCGCACCAGATGAAAGCCCCTTGATCTGGGACTTCCCAGCCTCCAGAACCGTGAGCTAAGAAATTTCCGTTCATTACAAATTGCCCAATCTATAATATTCTGTTACAATAGGACAAAATGGACTAAGACAATGTTCTTCTAGGTCCTTTCCCTTGGAGAGCTGGCTCTCCGCTAGTTATCATGCATTCCCTCCTAAGGTGGCAACTTACGCATCAACAAGACATGCTCAGGGACTTGGGAGGAAGAGAACATCAACAGCTTATTTCGTGCCAGCTTCCTTCATCCTCACACGTCGTTTCTCCATGTGAGGAAGACACAATCCTGGAAGGACACATTTTCTCCTTCAATTTACAGATGAAAACACGAGGCTCTGGGACATTATGTAACTGTCCCATGTCACCTGGGTGGTCTTAACTCAAAACTCTGCTTTTCAAGTCCCCTGAGCCTCAAAAATTCAAAGGAGCACAATTTTAACAGTGGATTAACAAAGCCCATGACTGGAAGGACTTTTTTTTTTTCAAACAAGGGCGGAGGTGGGAAGAAGGTGATGAGGGTGATGAGGGTGATGAGGGTGACGGTGGGAAGGACATATCTGTATGTCAAGACCCTTCAATCATGGGCTTACCAAACTTTAGAGCTAGAAGGGATCTCAGTATCTGCGCCAACCACTTCATTTTACAGAAGTGGAACATTAAGGCCCAAAGTGGATGAATTATGTTCATTTATATCTAAAGGACTGATATCCTAAAATCCTGAAAAAGCAGACCTATTTGATTAATGTACAGGAACCAAATTTTCTAATAATCTTACTTGGGGTGGACGAAGAGATGACCAATTTTTAACCCAATTTTCAAAACCACAGTGTCCCCATCTATGGTCATTAACAGAAGTACAACCACCATAATTTTACAGTTATGTGGGGGGAATTACCATTTCTAAGTAGTTTCCAAATTTAGCGGTGTTCACGTGTCTTCATTCCCCCACTGAAATGCTGGATAAATAAATGCATAGTTTTAGCATAGGAAAGGATGTGTAAACAAATAGTAAGTAAGCTTATCAGGTAGACATTTTGTTTAGAAACCCTGTTTTTATTTCTTAAAACTACTAAGGCAAGGGATCGAATATAGCAGATCTCACAGCATATGCATGTTTACAAGGGCATATCGCATGAGATGCAATTTCTCTCATGGCCCAAGGGACATGGGACTCTGCTTTGCGTACAAGGTGGACAGAGTAGAAAAGCAGCTGCTCTTTGCCCCATCCTTGGAGTGGAAGAGATAGGACTAGGTGGGGAGTGGTCCATTCATGAACGTTAGAATGCAATCAAATAAAACATTCACCGAGCTTCTACCCTGTGTCAAGTACTGTATTACCATTAGGTAGGAGGCAGTCTGATAGGTAAGATAAATGTATATTCAGAAAGTTAAATAGTTCTTGTGAGTATAAATATGCATGTTAACGATAATTAATACCTTCTGTTTGCAAATGTAGCAGGGTAATATTTTGATATATTAACTGAAATGTTTTCTCTTCTCAGTAATTCTTGTTACCTGTGAACTTTTTCCCATATAGGCTTTCTTGGCACACGGCCTCAGGGATAGGATTATGCTACAGAACAAAAGAGACAAATTCTTGACTTTTGAATTTCAAAACCTGAAATCTTGGCAAAAACAATGTGTTTGGAAGAAAAATAGATCTGGAAATGGTCAAAATGAGTTCTTTCTACCCCTAAGACAAGATAAAACTGGAAAGAAAAAACTGGGGAGAGAAAAGGAAGCAAAAGCAGAAGGGCAGAGCCATGAATGGGTCACAGAGCAGACGCCCACGTTCCGTCCCCTGTGCCCTGACCCCGTCGACTGAGCTCCCGGTGCAGAGGACAGACAATAGACACTCCAGGGAAAACAGAGGAAATGGGAAGGGGATCTGTGGCCGGCACCCGCGCCCACCCCACGCACCTCCCGCTGCTGCTTCCAGGCTCTTGGGGCCCTTCAGCCAGTGTGCTGTGGAGACAGCAGAGAACATCTGGCTGGAAAAACATTATCTATACGAAGAGCACCTGAAACAGCCTGAAAGTTCCCCCACGTGCCCATGGAGTTCACACCAAACATTTTCAAAGAGCTCAAGACAAATAGGCAAGAGAGACCCAGATCTGAAAGATCTTGTGGCTGAGGTTTAGGAGGACTCTGGGTGACTCGTGTGGACCTAGGGCACTGCCCGGTGATGCGCAGTTCAGCCAACACCAGTGTGACTAAGGAGAAACCCTAAGGACTGACGTCCCTCCCCCAACTCTCTCTCCCTCGTCTCATGCTAATGCACCCTGAAAGCCCCCTGCATCCATATGAACTCCAGGCTCGAGATCCCACAGCAATAATTCTCCATCCCAGAAGGGAGGCCCCCAGGCTCCTCATAAACCCAGCTCCAGCCGTGCATCTGTGTTTATCCAGCTTCCTTCATATTCTCTCAGGATCCAACTAAATCCCCGACGTTGTAGGCACAAGTGCTTTCTTGTTCCATTATTAGGAAGAAAGTAAAGACCAGGACAACCTAGTCTGTGTAGTAGCCCCTGAGGCATCAGGAGAGGGAGAAGAAAGTCTCCAGTGACCCTGGGTTCCTGATACACACAAGATCTGCCTTCTGAGTGCAGATAGCAAATCCAGAACCTGAGAAGGGCAGTGGGGAAGTTTGTCTTCCAAACTCTCCTCTCTTCTCAGCCCATAGGTCGGCCCTTTTCCCACCTCGGGGGAGCTTAGTGCCCTTTCCTTCTTTCCTTCTGTGTCTTCTTACCATCCTCCCATTGCAACCTGAAACTCACGTCCATTAAAGTGACTCCGAATAGGTCAAGGTTTAACTCCAACTCCTCTGTTCTCATGGCTATTCAGTTGTTAAATATACCTTCTGGCTCTCTCCCCTCTCCTTTCCATTACCTGGAAATGCTGTTCTCTGAATACTCCTTCTCCTCAGTCCAGGACATGGTAGAATTGCACTTCTCCTCCTTCTTAAGGTTGGTCATGGCAGCCATGTCACTTGCTGGCCAGTAAAGGGTGGGCAGGAGTGACGTACGTTGCTTCCAGTGGAAACATTTAGTTGCAGGATGCGACGCTGAAGCACTCTCTGCCTCCTGCCACTGGAACCGATGACATTCCAGATGGTGGAGGCTCTGTCAACCTGATTCCCAGAGTAAGAACCCCCAGTTGATGTACAATGGACATGTAATGAGAGCAAGAAATAAACATCTGTTAAACTAAGTCACTGGTTACTGCATCATCATCCAACCCATCCTGACTCATACACCTGGGTATTGTTGGAGTTCAGGCTCTCATCACTTCTCACCTGAGCTCTTAACACATGCTACTCAAAGTAGAGTCCACACACAGGTATCAATCCACAATCTATTGCTAGTCTGCAATGAAATAAGAATAAACATTTAAAAATACTTATAACAATTAAAATAATTAATTTGACACATTGAGTTTAATGATAAAATACTAGGATTTGTAATCGCCCCATATCTTAGCATTGTGCCTTGCCTATCGGAGTGATAAAAAATATTTGGCATATTAAATTGCTTCTTTGTTTCATGATTAAGAAGTAGAACTACAGTAGGATCTCAAGCAACAGGAAACAGATCTGGGGGATATCTGAGGTGAAATCATCATTTATAAGTTCCTGGAATCTCTCTTTTTGCCAGGACATAATTTATCTCCAATAAGCAGAGAAACTTTATGAGCTCTTCCTCATTTACTATTAAACATTGTTTTAGGTTTGCCTCCAAAAGAGCATGGGCACGATTGTATTTAGCCTCTGGAATAAAATTCTGTAAATATATTGCCTATGAATGTGGTTCTCAGAATTACCCATAAACAACTTGACATTTTAATATATTTGTTCAAGAGTACAAAAGGATAATATAAGTGATCCCTAAATCACTTCCTAACTCCCTCCAGGACTGAGTAATTTTTTTTCCTCCCAAAGACTCTTTGGCACACATTAATATATTTCTCTGCATCATACAACAAAGAGGCAAGGTAATATTGTAAAAAGAATCAAAGTGCTCTAGGTGTCAGGAAACCTGGTTCAAATCCTCATCACCCACTCCACTCACCTGCTACTACATAAAGCCATTACTTAACCACTTGGTGGCCTGATTTGTTTATCTTATGAGGATGTTAAGTGAATAACAAGTAACATCAACTCCATGGTGAGAATCAAGATAAAGGGTTCTGAAGCAATTAGCGAATAAAATGCAACATGATTAAAATTTAGCATTTACATACAATACTACCTGTAATGCTCTCAAATTATTTTGTACATAGATTTTCTCCTGTCTAGCCAGACAATAACCTCCTTAGTGGTGCATTGTGCTGCATTTTTTTTTTTTTTGTATCTTATTGAATGTTGAGTCCTTTGGGACAAATAATACATATGTGATGATTGTTAGAAAACTATTTAATTTTTCAAAAGTTGTTGAACCCCTTCAGCCTTAAGTAAACCACATACATTTCATGCATCACATGACAAGTATGTCTCAATTCACGCTGACAATATGCTTTTAGAGTTTTGGCTAAGGAGAATTGTCATTAGCTATCTGAGTTCCCTGAGGGTCATGTCTCATTAATCTTTGTGTCCCCAGCACTTAAAGGACATAGAAGCAGCCCAGTTGTTAGGGATTACATTATGTATTCCTCCAAATTCATGTATTCCTCCAAATTCAGCGCCAACCCACAATGTGAGGGGATTTGGAGATAAGGGCTTTAGGGGGTAATTAAGTGTAAATGATGTCATAGGAACGTGGCTGTAATATGATAGGACTGGTGTCCTCCTAAGAAGACAAAGAGCCCCCAGAGAGCATGCGTGCACTTGCCTGCTCTCTCTCTCTCTCCCACCTCTCCATGTACCACAGAGGAAAGCCCAGGTGAGGACACAGCCAGAAGGCTGCCATCTGCAAGTCAAGAAAAGAGCCCTCAAGAGCACATGAGCCCCTTAATCTGGAACTTCTGACCTCCAGAACTGTGAGAAAATACATTTTTAAGCCACCTAGCATATGGTATTTTGTTATAGCTGCTTGAGTTAACCAAGATACCAGTTAATGTTGGAAGATGAATTAATAAATGAATGCACTTTCATAAAATATTTTTAATATTACCTCTACTCAGTATCTTGAAGCCAATCTTAGACTTTGCTTAAATTGGTTTTGGGGGACATTTTCCAGAATCAGCTAAACATTATAATAGCACACCTACCCAATGGACATGTGATTTTTCCATTATCTTTCCTTGTGAGCACAAGCAGAACTTATTCAAAGATCATTAAGGGGATTAGGCTGTGGGAATGAGAGAAAGGAACAGAATGATTATTGGCCAGCAAGAAGGAAAATTGTACTATGAATTGTTCAGAGGACAGCACATTATTCTGCCCATGTAAACAGTCCAGGTGAAATACAGCAGATGAATAAAGACCTTCTGTATGGAACTATGAACTTTGGCAGGAACCACTGTGCTACGGGAGTGAAGAGGCCTCCTGCTGGGGGCTGCAATGGAAAAAGTGACCTCAGAGAGGAATTCAGAACAGAAATGCTCAGAAAGAGATGAAACACCACGAAGTTTTGGTTAAGTCATTTGGTTCCAGGCTTATAAAAATATAAAGCTGTTTCAGCCAAAAGAAAAAACGCAAATTACATGAACTTGGTAGATTACTCCTCTATTCTAATTATAACTTTGAATTCCAAAGTGCCTCTGTGCTCAGATTCTTTACAAGAGATCTATGGTGTTTAGAAACACATTCTTCTAAGGAGGCCCAGGCAGGAGAAGCAAAATACCTAATCTAGAGCTACTGGGCTTAGATTACTGAATGTTCCACTGAGCCACCCCAGCATAGAGGGCACGCTAATTAGGGACTCCAGAAAAGAAAGCACCAGAGAGAAATCCTTGCATGTCCTTTCCTTCTTTTGTGCCCCAGCTAGAGAGGACACCCCGTTTACAGAAATGCTTGTATAGGCATACTTGGAGATAGTGTGGGCTCAGTTCCAGACCACTGTAATAAAGCAAGTCACATAAATTTGTTTCCCAGTATTATCATATAAAAGTTATACTTACACTATACTGTAATCTATTTAGTTGCAATATATCTTTGTACATACCTTAATTTAAAAATGCTTTATTGCTAAAAAAATGCTAATGATCATTAGCCTTCAGCAAGTTGGAATCTTTTTGCTGGTGGAGAGTCTTGCTTTGATGGCTGATGGATCAGGGTGGAGGTTGGTGAAGGTTGGGGTGGTTATGGTCATTCCTTAAAATAAGACAACAATGAAGTTTGCTGTATCCATTGACTCTTGCTTTCATGAAAGAGTCCTCTGCAGCCCGTGATGCTGTTTGATAACATTTTACCCACAGTAAAATTCTTTCTAAATTGGAGTCAGTCTTCTCAAATCCTGCTGCTGCTTTATCAACTAGGTTTATGTCATATTCTAAACCCTTTGTTGTCATTTCCACAATGTTCACGGCATCTTCCCCAGGACTCATGTAGCCACTCTTTGCTCATCAACAACTCCTTAGCCATCCAAGTTTCATCATGAGATTGTGGCAATTCAGTCACATCTTCGGACTTTACTTCCAATTCTATTAACAGTCCTCTTGCTATTTCCACCACATCTGCAGTTAGTTCCTCCAGCGAAGTCTTTAACTCTCACTGTCGTCCATGAGGGCTGGAATCGACCTCTTCCAAACTCCCGTTAATGTCGATATTTTGACCTCTTCCCATGAATCATGACTCTTCTTAATGGCATCTAGAATAGTGAATTCTTCCTAGGTTTTCAATCTACTTTGTCCAGATCCATCAGAGGAATCAATATCTAGGGCAGCTAAAGCCTTACAAAATGTATTTCTGAAACAATAAGACTGGAAAGAACAATTACTCCTTAATCTATGGGCTAAAGAATGGATGTTGTGTTAGCAGGCATGAAAACATGTGTCTCCTTGTATATCTCCATCAGAACTCTCGTGTGACCAGGTGCATTGTCAGTGAGCAGTAATATTTTGAAAAGAATCTTTTTCCCAAACAGTAGGTATTAACAGTGGGCTTAAAATATTCAGTAAACCAGACATGTTGTCATCCAGGCTTGTTGTTCCATTTACAGAACATGAGGCAGAGTAGATTTAGCAGAATTCTTAAGGACCCTAGGATTTGGGGAATGGTAAATGAGCACTGGCTTCAACATAAAGTCACCAGCTGCATTAGCCCATAACAAGAGTCAGTCTG
>CAUYSK010097819.1:0-16132 GCA_963575035.1 Avahi laniger | reverse complement strand
CTGCAGATCAATTATGGTTCTCCTTGAAATAGGCAATTATTTGTGCTTTGAAATGTTATCAGGATGTAAGCATCCTACAACTTCAACAACGCATTCTTTCACAGTTTCTACGTCACTGAATGGCTTCCCCTTTTTCCTGAGTATGTAAGTTATTTTATAAGTTGTTTCAGTGGCATTATTTCCAGGTCTTATTGCTGCTTGAAAGAATTGCCTTTGCTTTTGCTTTTCATCTTTTAATTTCTGCAATACAACCTTTTGCACTTCTCCCTCTAAAATTTGTGGTCCTTATGAGTGTTATAATGCTAATGAGCACTGAATTTCTTTATGTTGATATTCCAATACCATAAAGCAAGCAAATCATCTTATCTTTAGCAGAAGCAAGATAATGTTGCAATTCCCAATCCTCATTAAAAATCTGTTTTCTTCCTTCAGCATTCTCTTGGTCTTCTTTGACATGAATTAAAAGCAGACAGAACTAAAGCAGACAGAATAAAAATCACTGTCAAGCTGTGCCACTATTCACACATTTCAATTCAAACAGAAACATACTGCACCCTTGTCAAAAGCTGACAACAGACTGGGGCACCCAAACCCCATAAACTCTTGCTAACCAGCCTCATGCAGTAGTGGCGCCAGTCAGGCAGGGGAAGTTAGAACTAAATCGTGAGTTTAGCAGTCATCAACTTAGCCCTTATGGCTTACTAATGTTCTAATTTTGCTGGTCAGTCTGGGAGAATTATTTCGTTGATACTTATTTTATTCTTTGGTATTTTAAATACATTCATTCTAAAAAGAAAACAAAAATGCAAAAGATGAGCAACAATGTATTAATAAAAATGAAAGGATTTGTTCTGTAAAATTTGGATTCAGTCAAAAGGCTGCACTTAAGGACCTAAAAGGCCACATGTGGCCTTAAGATTGCAGGTTCCCCACCCCTGTCTTAATTATTACTTAGATGTTTTTTAAAAAAAACATGCTATTCTGGATGGCTGAATTACTACTTTCATGCTTTTTTATTTTTTTTGAATATTCTATACTACAGCTGTGAGGAATTTCCAGAGTTGTTTAGTAGAAATGGCTTTTCACAGCTGGCTGACAGAGGAACAGAGAGGCATAGCAGTTTTCGCAAGGTCACTAAGCATGTCTCTGTGAATCTGTTCACATTTACTGACTAGTTTAGTGATCCATGGGTTTTTCCTGAGATCATTGCTTCAGATAATGATGCAGAGTTACAAAATGGTGTCAAATATATGATAGATTGATCTTGCCTTAAAGGTATTTTCATATTCTTCTTCATTTGCAGTCCTAGACTTCAAGAGTCTCACCTGAAATATGTCAAAATATTCATTGCAGGAGAAGAATCAGTAAGTTTCCTGACATAAAGCAGAAAGAATTTCTTTGGTACTTCTTAGCTTTCAATTTGCCTTTGTATTCCACACTTAATAAAGTCTCCCCAATGACTAGATATGTGGAGAAAGCAAAATATATATATATATATATATATATATATATTCTATGATCAAATCACATCACTTCTTTTTGACATTTCTTAGCAAGTTAAGGGCTAGCTATATATTCAGTCTTTATAATTTGCTTTTACCATATGGCAGAAATTGCTTATATTCAGCAGGATTTCTGTGAAATGAGTATACCTAAATCAGGAAAGTAAATCCATATTTCTATATGTCTATTTTTATAACAGTTTCTCTTTTCAAAAACCTTGTTGCTGTATTCATGTACTGCATTCATTTTCTGCATTCTAAAATTGTTTTTATGATATAACCTCCTTATTAGACTAAAATATATTAGGGCAAGAAATTTGCCTTCTTCGGCTTTATTTCCCATAACTGAATAAAATGTCTTCAATTTAATCGATAAATAAAAAAGACTTTTTGAACTAAACGCTGACAGGTTAAATAGTCCCATCAGAGCAGAGGACCCTGACATCTCCATATGCAGGCCCATACCTGAATCTTGATTATTTTATTCCAGTTACCTGGTAAATGAATGTATATTGAATATCATATTGTATCGTCAATTTCAATATGTCTAAAACTTCTCATGATATTTACTTCTTATTACTGGATATATTTTTTGAATAGTCAGGTATAGTATCCCAAATAGTACAGTTTAAAATATGGGATTACATTCTCCGTATTGCATTCTACTATAATCAGGTACTAAATTTTTCATTCATTTTTCAGTCATTCATTCATTAGTTTGTTCATTCTTCAACCACCAAGTATTTGAGTGCCTGGATTACATGCCAGAGTGAACAGCATATGCAAAGGCCATGTTACAGGAATATGTATAGTACTTTAAAGAAGCTGAAATAAAGCGAGGATGACCTGATTCAGGCTAGGAGAAGGAAACATGGTTGTGAAATTAAGTTTGAGTGGTTGATCAGGACCCAATCCTTCAAGGAATTGTAGGATACATTAAGGATTCTCTGGGATGTATTAACAACTTTGTTCATTATTCTACAGCAACGCAAAGCCCTTACTAGTATTTTAAGCAAGGGTGTAAGTACATTGGATTTAATTTTGTGAAGTTCTCTCTGGTTCCCTGTTGAGAATGTATTGGTCAAATAATTTGTTGTACAATACATGTAAAGAAAAAACTTAGGAGATTATTGCCTGTCAGCCAATGATGGCAATGGAGTAGGGTGATGGTGGTAGTGAATCTCTGAAGTAGTGATTAATTACAGAGTTAGAATGAAATGTTATTCCAAAAAGTATTTTACTATTTGTTTGGTCTTAGATATTTGGATTACTTCCAGGTTTTCCCTATTATTATCTTAAAATTGAATCAATTCTCTATATAAATAAATCTTTGACAATCCCTCTGATTATTTTCTTAGGATTAAACTCCTATTGGTTATCTTATTGGCAAACGAGTATTGATATTTTTAATATGTGGGCATATTCTGACTACTCATTTGCCAAAAAAGACGTTACAATGTGCATTTCTTTCAACTGAGTGAGAAAATATATGACAGCATTAAGTGTACATTTTGTCAAGCTTTAAATCTTTGCCAAGTTTGTAGGTTAAAAGAATCATTATTTTAGTATGCATTTATGAAAATATTTTGAGAACTTCCATCTTCTTGAATTATGTTATTTTATATTACCAAATATTTGCCTTATTTGTGATTTTTTTCCTAGAGGATCATTTGACTTTTGATATTATGCATTTTAAATATGCATTTTGTCCACTCCAAACTCAAATCTCATTTATATTCAGTGAAGTTTAACTACCATAATTACTCTCTATAGTGATATAACTTACTGTCTTACCATTCTCTTCTTTTTCTCTATAGCACTTATCATTATCTAAAATACTAAATAATTTACACAATTATATGTACATTAAGTATTATGTCTCTTCACCCCTACCAAAATATAAGTTCCTTAAGGGCGATGATCATTGTCCAGTTTATTAGTTGATGGATCTCAAGCATTCAGAACAACATGTAAATGTTGATAAATAAATATTTTCTGGATACTTATTAAATATTTTTTGTTTCAATTCTTCTGTACTATGACTTCTTTTGCTACTTGTATTAATAGACCATTTCATCCCATCTATGAATCTGACAAATATTCAATTATATTTTAATTATTAATTTTTGTGGGCACATATTATTCTCTCACTTCCATTAGACTGATATAATTTTTAACTTATTCTTGTAAGTTTTGTTTGCTTCCTCATCTAGATAACCTTTAAAGATGATTTTTACATATTATTACAAAAATTTCTAGAAGTTTTGATTGGAGTTGATGGAATGATTTTAATTTATTTAATATGTAAATCTTTCGATACCAAAATTTGGCGAGGATAGTAGAACAAAGCATTTGAGTTAGACTATAATTTCACATCTAAATTTTCACAATTTCACAATTTTACAAAAAGGAAAATAGAAAAATAAATACTTAAGCATTATAAATAAATTGATTAAAGCTTAAAAATAAAATTTTCAAAATGTACAGACATGTTGATAATTCTTCACCAGTAGAATCTTTGCGAGAATATGACCAGTAAAATAATGTGGGCATGGTAGGAACAGGATTGGGCATAGATAGAACAATGGATGTTAAGAATTGTTTTGTACCCATTAACCATCCCCTTTTAATCACCCTTCTCACTGCTCCTCCCAGCGTCTGGTAACCATCGTTCTGCTGTCAATCTCCATGAGTTCAATGTTTTTTTCAGCTTCCACATACAAGTGAGAGGATGTGATATTTGTCTTTCTGTGCCTGGCTTACGTCACTTAAAATATAGGTAGAAAGAATAAGAGTTAGTGCTCAGTAGCACAATAATGCTACTATATTTAACAATAATTTATTATGTATTTCAAAATAAGTAATAGCATGGAATTAAAATGTTCCTAATGCAAAGAAATGATAAATACTTGAGGTAATAGATACCCCAATTACTCTGATTTGATTATTACACATTGTAGACTTGTATCGAAATGGCATGTGTGCACCATAAATATGTATAACTAATGTGTACCTACAATAATTAAAAATAAAAAACAAAAAGCTGTTTTGAATACAGTTACAATCCTTTCCAGAACCTGAACAGAGATATTTCTCAGCCTCTTCCACCTAATAATTGTACTGATATCCCAACAAATTAGAGAATAATACCACACTGTTATTTTACACATGGATTATTTATAAATGTTGCCAATTTAGGTATAGAAATGAAGCTACGTAAATATAAAATATGCATGTAAGTAGAAGCTAGACAGGCTTTCACTATAATTTTCCTCCTTAATCCTTCAGTGGCTTTCCATTGTTCTTAAAGTAAAATAAAAGCCTATCAGCATGAACTTCTGGACTCGGAATTATTTAGCTTCTCTTCAAACTCCTTTGATATTAATATTACTGTCCCCTTGATCACCACTTTCTAGACAAATTGTGTTCATGTATTCTTCCTTATGTGTGCCACACCCTTTCAAATCCCAAGGTCTTTGTGCTTATTCCTCAGAGAGGCTGTCCTGGCCATTGTATCAAAAGTAGCCCACTTCCCAGCCTTCTAGATACTGACTCTGGACGCTTGATAATTCTTGCTCACATTGAACATTATCTGACATGATCAGGTATGTTTATGGAAAGAGATCTCATGAAGTCTAGTACATCTTTTGAATTTATTAAATGATCAGGTAGCTTAACAGTAATTGATGATTTAACCAATATTCTAGTTGTAGAATTGTCCAAATTTTTTTAATCTCTTTATTCCAGCGTTAACCTTTGTCTATTAATGTGGCTCAATTGTCAATTCCATTTTTTTTGTCTCTTTCTGAGTGACTTTCTGTTTTTATTCTTAATGTCATGCAGTTTATCTTTTATTCAAACTCATCAAGATAGTGAATCCAAATTGTCTGGAAACGCTCTCACATCAATCTTTTCTTTGGTGCACAATGGAGTTTATGATTGGGTGCCCTGAGTCAAATGTCATTTCTTTTGATGCAAGTAACCGCAGCCACATTAGGGAACAAAGTATAAAACTTCCCAGGACCACACCTCAGCTAAGAGCTGTGAAGTTCAGAGTCACCTTTAGCAGAAAAGGATATTTAGGCAAGCAACCAGAACAAAAGAAAACTGCCTCTACTATAGTAAACAATTTATAATATATGTGGAAAGATAACCACTGAAGAGCATAATCAAGTGAAGATCCTAACTAAGCTATTCCTTACTACACTCTTGAGCAAGATTTTGAGTCTTTACAAAAGTGAGAAATAAATAAGTGAGTTGGAGAATTTTCTATCATGATAGTCATTAAATTTTTCAGGTAACTGAACCGTAAGACTTATGGTGAACTACATGATGTCTATCTGGATGTATATTTCTTAGATTTTATGAAAAGTGATTTAAAAATGACACTGAATGGATCATTCCTGTTGACATTTTCTTTCACAAGGAGGCAGCTCATTGAGAAATAAGTTGCAATTTTCTCCATTGCAGGCATTAAATTCTGCAGAGCATCTGCAAAAACCACAATGGAGGCTGTGAGCTTTTGAGCAAATACTCTTTTCTTTTGTCTTTGTGAGGACTAAGAGTGATTTACCCAAGTGACAATTTAATTTAATCATTAAAGTAGAGGTACTAGAATGGATATAGAGCCTCACGAGTCTCTGTTGATTTTGAGTATACATGTGAAGTACGGTAAAGTTACTACTACAAAAAATTAACATCAAAATGCTCTGATGTAGCTGGGCAAGTAAATTTGCTCCATTGGATAATCAAGAGAGAGAGAAATATAAATACTTCCTTATTCAAATTATTTGTGAATGGAGAAGAACTTGAGCACACTTTTGGGATCTTGTAGATTGATGTGGATTTGTATTTTCTATAATATTACAAAATAGTATTCAATTAAAAGGGTAAAGGTGCCTCAAATATAGCTATATCTATATCTAATATATAACTATATATATGTCTTTATCTACATACATGAAAAAATTACTATTGAAAATGATAATAAATGTAGTATAAATAGCGGAAAGCCGTTGGAAGTAGATAGACTTAGGTTCAAAGTTCTGTCTTGCCAGTTTACATATCTGAATCTCAGGTTTGGTAATTTTCCCCCATGAGCCTTTATTTACTTAGTTCTATAGGAAGATTACATATTCTGTTGTGATTTTTTATTTTTTTATTTTATTTTATTTTTTTTAAGACAGGGTCTTGTTCTGTTGCCTGGGCTAAAGTGCAGTGGTGTCATCATAGCTCACAGCAACCTCAAACTCCTGGGCTCAAGCGATCCTCCTGCCTCAGCCTCCCGAGGAGTTGGGACTACACACGTGGATCACTGCCCCTAGCCCTCCCTTGTGAAATTTTAATTTTAAGGAAGAGTGACTATAAAACACCAATACTAGTATCTGACATACAATATTTGGAAGCTCTAAAGACATTAAAATGTGTGGAAATTGCAGGGTTTATTCACTTAATCTGGTTTTCTTTCCATACTGATCTGAAAGGTATGCATTCAGCTAATGTTCAGGCATTTCCAGCAATATTAATCATGTTTATCCTTTAATGTAAACAGGTTTTTTATTCATTTGTTTTAAATTGTCCTCCTGTAACTCTAAAGTATTAAGAAGCTGACTTTGGCCCTCTAGACTTTGTTGGGGTTTTGACAGATGATTTATTCACACGCACACACACACACACACACACACACACACACACACACACATACCTTACTACAGTTAATACATCTACATAATTATAGTTTTGGTTCAAATTCATTTATTAAAACATTCTCCAAATGGCCAATTGCTTCATAGTAATTAGTTTAGTCATTAGTTTAGAAAATATCATTAAACCAGGAATGCATTCTCAATACTGGCACATATATACACACATGTGTCTTAATTTTCATCAAATGCCTTATGTTTGTTGATATTAGGACTGAAGGTGTTATTTTAAAAGTGGCTATATCAGAGGAGGTTAATGATTTGGAGTCAATGTATATACACTTGTTATTGTTTTTCCAAAGGTAGAATCTGTTTAGAGGTATTTACTTTGGAAGACCACTTGTATTTATTGAATAAGAACCATTGATATTTTTTAAAAAATCTTTTTAGTGTGAAATATGATAAATATAGATAAAAACATTTTTAAATGTACAGCTCAGTGATTTTTTTACTAAAAGATTACCCATATAACCACAAGCCAAAACAACAATAGAACATTATCAGCCACTTTGGTGCTACCCTTAATCACTACTCATTCCCTCCCACAAAGATAACCGCTATTCTCCCTTGCACTTCCTTATAGATTTATCCCCTTGTCTAAGTGCATTTGGGCTGCTATAACAAAAATTCCACAGACTATATGGCTTATAAACAACAGAAATTTATTTTCTCTCAGCTCTGGAGGCTGAGAGGGCCATCGAGGTACCCTCAGATTTAGTGTCTCCTGTCTACCTTATCTACTGCTGTCTTCTCACTGTACACTGAAAGCCCTGACTTCAGCATGATATATATTAATTTGTCCATGTTAAAAAAAAAGCTAACACTTGTACCTCCTAATTTTTTTGAAATAATAATAAGAAAAAGTTGACAAAGGAAAAATAGGATAACTACACAGGAATGAAATAAGGTAATGACTAAAAATATTCCTTGTTTTATCGGTGTTGAAAATCCTTGTTTTTACGTGTTTATAAAATCCATTATTTTTCTCTTGATGTGTAAAGAAAGAAAATGAATATGTATGCTCTGCTCTATTCTTTTTGAAATAACAGAAGAGATGATATTCTGTGTCCGCTGTCTCTTTCCAGAGTTTAAGTGTCAAAATTACCTACATAAGGCTACCAAGAAATGGGAAAATAAAATAAAAAAAAAAGAAAGAATTTAAAATGAAAATACTATTATAAAATATTTCCCATTATCTCTCCAGAACTCTTTGTATGGAAATTTACTTTTCCTGATAGCTAGATGTAGCCAATCTAGCTATTTTTAGTATTTGCAGTAATATCTTTTTCTACACATTTATTTTTATACTATTTGTCATTCTACTTAAAGGTTTTTTTTATTAAGAGCATGAAATCAGGGCTTGTTTTCTGTACAACTGGAATGATCTAGCTTTTAAATGGAGTTTTATTTCAATTTAGTTTTAATAAATTTATTGATATGCTTGGGTTAAAAATTGCTGTTTGATACTTTTTTATTCCTCTATACTGACTTTGCTAACATCAGTTTTGTGAATTTTATAGTGTTAACAATCCATGTTATTCCCTGCATTTCTTTTTTCAGCTATACCTATTTTGTCATTTTTAGTGATTGCTCTAAGGATTACAGTGTGCATCTTTATCTCATTCTACCTTCAAATAATATGCTGTGTCACAAAGAATGTAAATATCTCACCACAGTATATTACATTTCTTCCTTCTCATATCTTGCTCCTTTGTTTGCATATATTTTACTTTTTTTATAATATTATCCCCTACTATATCTTCTTTATTTTTGCTTTGAACAATCAATATTCCTTTCTTTTTAAAACCATCAACACTTTCTTATGTTTACTTTTATGTACATTATAATTCTTATAATACTGTCATAAATTGTCCTTCAAACCATCAATATTCCTTTAAAAAATTGCTTTCAAGCTCAATAATTTCTTCTAGCAATTTTTGCAGTGCGGATCTGTTGAAAATAAATTCTTTCATCATTTTACTGAGAATGTCTTTATTTTACTTTGATTTTTGAAGAATATCTTCACCTAAATAATATCAGCATGTTGCATTCTTTATATTTAGTGTAAATAGATTAATATGAATAGTAGATTTATAGCTATCTGATTTTTTTTCGTTCTTAATATTGACAATTCACTGCATGTAGTCCTCATGTTTCTAGTGCAAAGTTAGCAAACATTTGTAGATTTGTTTCTCGTATATAATGTTTTTTTTCCTCTGACTGCTTTTAAGATTTTCTCAATATTTTTCTCGTTCTGCAGTTTGACGTTAATGTGCCTAAGTATCATTTTCTTTGTATTTAAACTACTTGAGCTTCTTGTACCTGTCAGTAAATGTTTTCCATTTTTCACTATAATTTCAAAATTTTACATTTATTTCTTCAAAAATATGTATGTTTTAATTCCTTCCCTTTATACATCTGAAACACACCTCATTCAGCATGAAGAATGCCTTTTAATATTTCTCTTAATATCAATCTGTTCAGAAAGTTTTTCAGTAGGTTTTTTTTTATTATTTTCATTTTTATTCATTCTTTTGTTCTGGTTGTTGGTATAGTTTATCTTAAATGTTTTTTTTTCATTTCTTATTTATGTTTTATTGTGTAAATATTCAAATATATACAAATTCTTAATTCACATTCAAATTCACTAATTTTTATTTGTTAATTCTCTCTTCTTCTGTGTTTAATCTGCTCTAAAACTTACCAATCTCCATTTCAGTTATAAAAATTTTTACTTCTAACTGCAAGTTTTTTTTGTCTTAAATGTTGTTCTAGGAGTTCACTAAAGAGACTTCTTCATTAGGCTTTTTAAAAAGGACTTAAATTAATAAAAGAAAAACATATAGTCAAGTATTTATAACTAGTATGCAATGAATACTGAGCAACTATTATATTTTTCTAAACAAATTAATAATTTTTAAGGAAGTAAAGAGAATTGTTCCAAACTTAAAGAATGATATTTGCAAAGCTCATTGTAACAGGGAGGGAAATCTAAACATCAATAAAAATGGAACAAAGCACAGTGATTTTACAGCATCTACCATTAAACAAATTATAAAATATTAAGGGGATGTTATGCAAAGCAATAGAGATTAATTACTGATGATTGACTAAAGTCACAAAACCAAGTGTTGGCTCCATTTGTGAAACTGATGCCATTTACAAGGTTAATTACTGTGTCACCTCATAGCCCCCCAGTTGTTCTTCATATTGTGGCAGAGAACGTGTGAACAGATGGACCAGAGTAACATCTGGCTTAGCTGAGCAATAAGAGTACAGCTGACATCCTCAAATGATTCCCTTCAGTAGCACCATCTCAGGAATAGAAGGTAATAAGAGAGAAATGTGAGAGTCAAAAATAGACAACTTGATATATATTAATTATTAGCATATGGGCTCTTGCCTAATCCGAAAGTAAATGTCATAATCAGCATCTAACAGGGCAGCAGTAATGTTCTTATCAATGAAATCTTTTTTAAAATACTTATATTTGAGTTAGTCAATATATCATTAATATCTTATTTCATAAACTTTGCTCCCAAGAATGCTTGGGTGTGAACGCCAAAACAATACTTTCTACTTTATGGAAAAATCACAATTTTTAAAAGTTACCTTCTTCTTGAACCTCAGGATAACGTTGCAAATTATATGTCACTACACGATATGCAAATTAATAACCAAGGCCCAGAAATGCTATATTTGAGGTTTAGAAGGTAATAAATGGTAGAAAAAGGATACAAAGCCAAACTTATTGACTTTTACCTATCAGACTCACATTTAGAACTATATTGTGTCAGTAACAAGAACAACAGAGTCTATGTTAACGACAATTAGAAACACTAAAACTACAATTTATAAATTTAAACTCCTCCTATGTTTTGAGTAGTATCGGAATCATTTTTCTATTCAAAAGAGTACAGATCTAAGGAATTTGATTACAAGTATTCTGCTATAAAATTATTTCAGTTGGGTATATACAATAATGCCATTCCTACCATAAAAAAATCTTCTCAAACAACTCAAGGTGAAAATACACGGCCAAATAACACAACATAATCTCACTAGAAAAGAAATAATTGTCAGAAATTCGTAGATTGAGACCATCTTTTCAAATATATTTGTACGTTTTTTGCATTTTGTTTATATGCTATATTTTGTTTGTACTAAAGACCTGCCCTCTTCTGGTTGTGCTTATTGCAGAAAGCAGAGGCTACACATGAAACATTGAAGAGGTAGTTCAAGGGTGAGCTCTCTTGGCCTTAATTTTTCTTTGCAAGGTATAATAGTGTTGCTTTCTTGTCGTGAAGGAAAGCAGTGAACATCACACATGTAATTAATTATCACTATTGCCATCGTCACTGGGATCCAGCTAGGCATACTGCTACTCTCGGCTCTGCTTTTCTATCTAGTTTGGTGTGTTTCATAATGTATTCACTTTCTAGTGACGCTCCAGAGCCAGTTTCTATCCTTAGAGCTGATGTTTTTTATAATTTTAAATATAAGAAATCTGGAGAGAAATGTGATTATTCAAGCTCTGTTTTTTCTCTCTCTTTTTTATGTTGATTTTCCAGTCATAACCTTCGTTCTTTTTCAGCTTATCAATATACATGTGTCCCAGGGGAAAATATTTTATTAGGATAATTTCAGTATAAAGAATACTTGAGCAGACATGTCACCAGAAGTAACACTTTTTGAAGCAAATTGGAGAATTATTCATATCATTGAAACCTATTTTGTGCAGATTTAATATCCATGGCAAACAGAATACAGTAGTATATAGGTTACTATAGACTATTTCTACCAACTTTATTGAGATATAATTCACATATTATACAATTTCACCGATTGTAATGTACAATTCAATGGATATGTTAGTATATGCAGAGTTGTATAACTACTACTGTGATCAATTTTAGCACAATTGCAAGACTCCGAAAAGAAACCCTGTGACCACTAGCAGTCACTTTCCAATTCTTTCAATACCCCCTAACCCATTCCCAGAAAAGGATGAATCTACTTTCTGTCCCTGTATTCTGAACATTTTGTATAAATGAAATCATAAATTATGTGTTCTTTTATAACCAGCTTCTTTAATTTTGTGTGATAATTTCAAGGTTCATCTGTATTGTAGCAAATAGAAGGAGCTCATTCCTTTTTATTGCTTAATAATAGTCCATTGCTTGAATAGACTTATTTTGTGTATCAATTTATGCATTGATAGCAGGCATTTAGATTATTTCCACATTTTGGCTTTTATGACTAATGTTGCTATGAATATTTGAGCACAAGGTTTTGTGTGGAAATACTCTTTTTATTACTCTATGATGTACACAAAGGAGTGTATTAGACACCATAAGGCACCTCTGTGTTTAAATTTTTGAGGAGCCAGAATGTTTTCCAAAATAGATGCTCCTTTTTATAGTCTCACCAGAAATTTGTGAAAGCTCCAGTTGTCTAACACTCATCAACACCTACTATGGTGTGTCATTTTGATTATAATTATCCTAATGGATGGTATCTCATTTGTTGTGTTAAATTGCATTTACCAAATGGCTAATGATGTTGAGCAGCTTTTCATGTGTTTTTTTTCCTCCTTTTAATTAATTAATTTATTAATTCCAAAATACTACTGGGATACAAATGTTTTGGTTACATATATTGACTTTGCAGCACCCAAGTCAGAGAGTGCTCAACCCCGAGACATCATGCACCATACCTATTAGGTGGGAATTTACCCATTGCCTCCTCCCCCTTCCACCTGCCCAATGCCCTGTGAATGTTACTTCCATAGGTGCACATAAGTGTTGCTCAATTAGTACTAATTTAATCGTGAGTACATGTGTTGTTTGTTTTTAAATGTTGTTTGTTTTACATTTACATTACATTTGTTTTACATTGTTTTACATTGTGATACTTCACTTTGAAGAATGGCTCCAGCTCCATCTAGGGTAATACAAGAGGTGTTAGTTCACCATCGTTTCTTACAGCTGAATAGTACTCCATGGTATATATATACCACATTTTATTAATTCACTCATGTATTGATGGACACTTGGGTTATTTCCACATCTTTGCTTTTCGTGTGTTTATTAGCCATTTGTGTATCATCTATTCATATACTTTGCCCAATTGTATTTTTGTTATTGAGTTGTATGGATTCTTAAATATTGCAAGTCCTTATCTCATATATAATTTCCAAAATGTTTATCCTAGCTTGCGGGTTGTGCCTTCACTCCCTCATGATGTCCTTTTAAGTACAATAGTTTTAATGTTGTTAAAGACAAATTTATCTGTTTTATCTTTTGTTGCTCATATTTTTAGTGTAACATCTTAGAAAGTTTCATTTAATCCAAGTTAATGAGATTCAGTCCTATAATTTCTTAAAATAGTTTTATAGTTTTAGCTTTTATATTGACTTTGTGATATATTTTATTTAACTTTGGTATACAGTGTGGTTCTTTTTCATATGACTATCCAGTTGTCCCAGCACCATTACTTGAAAAGAGTATTTTCTGCGATGAATTATTTTTTCACCCTTGTTGAAAATAATTTGACCTTAAGTATAAGCATTTATTTCTGATTCTCAATAAAATTCTATTGAACTATATATCTATCCTTATATGAGTTCCTTTTTTTACCCAATCACTTTAGTAAATTAGTTTCATACAATTATAGCTAGATTATTTTGTTAGATTTTGCATTACATCCTGATAACCCAACCACCTCAATGATTTTTAAATTAGCATATGTAAAAGTTTACTCCTTATGATATAAAATTATATGAGTATTAAAAAATGGATAGTGTCATGTGTCTACCAGTACATTCAACGTCTTCCCATCCTGAAACATAGGCAACCTCTGATTTGTTTAATGATGGTATGATTTTGCCTTTTGTCGAATGTCATAAATGACATCATACAGTATGAAACCTTTACAGATTGGCTTCTTTCACTTGCTAATATGTGGCTAAGATTCATTTATATTTGTATATAGTTCTTAACTTTTTATCATTGAATAGTATTTTATTGTACAGATGTACCACAATTTATCCATTCACCTATTGAAAGTCATCCGTTTGCTCCCACTTTTTGGTTATAATGCTTCTATAAAAATTCATTTGCAAAGTTTTCCTTGGAAGCAATTTTTCAAATCACTTGGAAAAATATTTGGGAATATGATTTCTGGATTATGTTGTAAGACAATGTTTACTTTGTAAGGAACTACTAAACCGTTTTGCAAAGTGGCTGTTCCATTTTGCACTCCCACTAGCAATGAATTAGAGTTCCTCTGACTGCACATTCTCTCCAGCAATATTATTGTCAGTCTTTTGGATTTCAGCCATTCTAATAGTGTCTGGTTTACTTCCCTGATGTTGTTTTAATTTGCAATTCTATAATTACCAAAAATGTTGAGCATTTTTCATGTGCTTATTTTCCATTTATACATCTACTTTGATGAAATATCTGCTAAGAATTTTTTCCTATTCTTGAGTTGTTATGTTTGAATTAATTGGGTTATGTTGTGATTAAATTTTAAGAGATCATTGTATATATTGGATACAAGTATTATGTCAGATATGTTTTCAAAGATTTTCTTCCAGTCTATGACTTTTCATTTCGTTTTTTAACAGTGCTTGTGAAGAACAAAAGTTTTTGATTTTAATAAAGTCTAACATCTATTTTTTCATGGATTAAGCTTTTGTTGTTGTATCTAAAACCTCTTTAACCAACTCAATTTCACATAGATTGTCTCCTACATATTATTCTAATTGTTTTATAGTTTTGCATCTTATATTCACATCTAAAATTCATTTTGTATAAGGTGAAACATTTATATCTAGTGTCATTTTATTGTGCAGTCAGGGGTAAGGGCTTGCATGCTTTGAACTTTCCACTGCAGAAGCTACGGAACAGAGTGCACGGGCTTTCTTATCCAATGACCCAGTTGTGGGGAAGAGGAAAGCATGAGGTCTGAAAGCTGTGAGAAGTCAAACATCAAAACTGGGGTCAGACTATCCGGTATAACTTAATTCCGAAAAAATGTGAGAAAAGAAACTGGCGTAAAGCTAAATGAATTGCATGCATTAGGAGCAAGTTGATATATTCACACAAAAAAGCTGTGCATGGATCTTTATAGCAGCTTTATTCGTAATTGCCAAATATTAAAACAAATGACATGTTCTTCAGCAAATGAATGAATAAATAAAATGTGGTACATTCAGACAATGGAACATTATTTAGAAACTAAAAAGAAATAAACAATTCATCCATGAAAAGACATAGAGGAAACTTAAATGCGTATATTACTAAGTGAAAGACGCCAATCTGAAAAAGTCACATACTCTCTGATTCCAACTCCGTAACACTCTATAAAAGTCAAAACTATGGAGATAGTAAAAGAATCAGTGAATTCTAGGATTGGGGGAGGAGGGAGACACAAATTGGAAGAGCTCATGGGCTATTCAGGGCAGTGAAAGTACTGTGTATGATACTATAGTTGTGCATACATGAATGTATGTATGTCATTATGCATTTGTTAAAACTCGTAGAATGTACAGTACCAGGAATGATCCTTAATGTAAACTTTGGATTCTGGGTGAAAATGATGTGGTAGTGTAGGCTCATCAATTGTACCAAATATACAACTCTGGTGTGGAATGTCGACAATGGGGGAGGCTAATAATGGGTGGAGGCAGAATTAGCTAGAAACCTAAAATTGCTCTAAAAAAGTTTATAAAAAATTTCAAAAGTCTTAAGTGCTAAAAATGTATAAAAAGACCTAGTCAAATTTTAATGTTGGTGGGAACAAAAGGACGTTGGTTTAATATGAACAGTATTCAAAGAAAATAAATAAGAAAATTAATTTTTAAAATAGTTTAGTTAATGAAATTAATTCAAGGCCAGGCATGGTGGCTCACTCCTGTAATCC
>CAUYSK010097815.1:0-28741 GCA_963575035.1 Avahi laniger | reverse complement strand
CATATACCCGTCCCCTCCTCCCTCCTCCCCCTCAATGTTTTATTTCTTAAACAGAGAGATGGATACACAGATGTTCATTATGGGAGAAGGAAAAAAAAAATAGTATTGTGGGTTGGGTGTGGTGGCTCATACCTATAATTCCAGCACTTTGGGAGGCTGAGGAGGGAGGATTGCTTGAGGCTGGTAGTTCAAAACCAGCCTGAACAACATAGTGAGACCCTGTCTCTCAAAAAAAAAAAAAAAAAATAGCATCGTGTTCTTTGGGGCAAGTACTCCAGACCAGGGATCAGCAATTTTTGTTTGTAAATGGCCAGAAAGTAAACATCTTAGGCTTTGAAGAACTGTACTATCTCTGAGGAGTTTCCACAGAGGAAAACTGCTCAGCTCTGCCATTGTAGCAGGAAAGCAGCCTTAGACAATATGTAAGCCAAATAACTTGGCTGTGCTCCAATGTAACTTTAAAAATATAGGCAGTGGGCCTGTAGGCTGTGGTTTTTGGACTTCTGCTTTGGACCCGTGGTTCTTTTTTTTTTTTTTTTTTAATTTAAGTATATTTACAGGGGTACAAATGTTTTGGCTACATGAATTGCTTTTGTACAGTTTGAGTCAAAGCTATAAGTGTGACCATCTCCAGATAGTATGCATTGTACCCATCCGGTGTGATTTTACCCATCCCCCTCCTGCCCCCCACCTGCTTGATTTACGTTGTTTTACTTCCATGTGTGCACGTAAGTGTTGATCGATTAGTTCCAGTTTAATAGAAAGTACATGTGGTGTTTGTTTTTCCAATCTTGGAATACTTCACTTAGGATAATGGTCTCCAGTTCCATCTAGGTTGTTACAAAAGGTATTAGTTCACCATCTTTTTTATGGCTGAGTAGTACTCCATGTTTTACATATACCACATGTTATTAATCCACTCATGCCTTGATGGGCACTTAGATTGATTCCACATCTTTGCGATTGTGAATTGTGCTACAATAAACATTCGAGTGCAAGTGTCTTTTTTATAAAATGTCTTATTTTCCTTTGGGTAAATACCCAGTAGTGGGATTGCTGGATCAAATGGTAGGTCTACTTTTAGTTCTTTGTGGTGTCTCCTACTACTTTCCATAGAGGTTGTACTCGTTTGCAGTCCCACCAACAGTGTATGAGTGTTCCTTTCTCTCCGCCTTCACGCCAGTATCTTGGACCAGTGGTTCTTAAAACTGTCCACCCAGCTCCTTCCCCATCCTCCCTGTGACCTGTATCATTTCTCCATCTCTAATTGTTCATCACAGTTCACAAGAGACCAAAAAGCTGGAAAGAGTAGTATTCCAGGCAAGATCTTGGGGTGGGGTCATTGGCATGGGGTCTTTTTTCTTCCTGAAACTATAATACAACTCTGGTCTTTCTGACTTTTATCAGCCTAAATCATAACTGCCTAAATCAACTGCATTTTTTTAGCCTTTCTTTTTCTTCTGTTTGTTAATAACAAAAGTTAAGTTTTCAAACTTAAATTCTAGGAAGCCAGCTCTTTTTGGGGAGCCTTTGTAAAATATTTTGAGGAGTTATAGCCACATTGTTTCCAGATGAAGAGTGTGTGTGGAAGGTTCAGAAAGCAAAGCAGGCTCCTCTCACAGGCGTTGCCTTTGATCCTAGGACGATTACATGGAAGCCCTGGCCAGGCTGCACCTCACAGTGACCAGGGCCTACAAAGTGAATACAGACATCAACTTCGAGGTGTTTATTCATAAAGTGGATGGTCTGTCAGATGACCACAAAATTGAAACCCAAAGAGATATTCACCAGAGGGCAAACGATGACCTTGCAGATGCTGGATTAGAAAAAATTCACCTCAGGTGAGAACAGAAACCCCTTAGGGATCCCGGTCAAGGATGGAAAAAAGCAGGTTTGGGGTCCAGAGTTACCACAGTTGGCTTGGCATGAGCACTGATTTACCTTGTTTACCCTGTTTTATGCTATAGACACTGGGATAGGATTTGGGGAAAATGAGCTTTGCAAGTGTTTGTTCTAATCTTCAGTGAAAGCACTGTTTTTTAACAAATGGTCAAAACTAAGGTTGCCCCCTCATATGAAAACACATAACATAAAACCCATCAATATAATTCAGGAAGTTAGTTGATGCAGAAGTTTACAGTTCTTGGTAAATATGATATTATCTATAATTATAAGTAAAGGAGTAGCCTGAAAACAATCCAAACAAATACTCATAAAGAAAAACAACTTTGCCTCATCTTTGTGGGGTAGCACATGTATCATTCATTTTGCAAACTGGAAAATGAAAAATATTAGATGCTTCAATATCAAAATATAGCAGTTACTAATTGGACAACCTAAGAAGCTTGCATAAAGATGATCTGATGTGGATTCTCTGGCAGACTGTCAGGAAGCTGGGATAGGCACCTACTGCTGTACTTTTAAGCTTGCCAGTCAGCGGGTGAGAGTAGACACAACTGTGGCTTTTTGGAAGGTGGGGAGGAGTGGCTTATTAAGATATGCTTGTTTTTGATTGAGGTCATTGTCAATTCTGAGGGAGGCTGGAATGTGTGTGCTGCAACTATAGATACAGAAGGCAGATTACTGGTCTATTCCTTAGTCAAAGGGAAAATGTGATGAAATACTGTTTCCTCTTTCAGCTTTTATCTGACAAGCATATATGATCATTCAATATTTGAAGCTTTTAGCAAAGTGGTTCAGAAACTGATTCCACAACTCCCAACTTTGGAGAATTTGCTAAACATCTTTATCTCAGTAAGTAAATAATATACTTCTGTTTGAGTCACTTATAAAATTTGAAAACAATATTGCAAGAGTGAAAAAGATCTTATTTCTGCTTGTTCCCACAGCATTTCAAGGTCATGTAAGTGTTACTTTTGAAGATTACTCCTATATACTGTTTTACTTAATTATTTATTTGTAAGATGGGGTCTCACTATGTTGCCCAGGCTGCATTAAAACTCCTGGGCTCAAACAATCCTCCTGCCTCAGCCTCTTGAGTTGCTGTGACCGTAGGCACATACTACTCCTAGGATTGTTTTTGATCCTTTAAAATTAAACTTCCCTAATAGACTCCTGTACTTCATTGGTGTAGTTGGAATGTTTATTTAAGTTTTGGGTAATCATTCAGTATTAATAGAGCCTTACCCATGGTAAGGAGCATAAAACTTGGTTTTGGTGATAAGATATACACTGTTGAATGAATAGTTTTTTTGTTTGTTTGTTTGGTTTTTTTTTTTTTGGAGATAGTGACTGGCTCTGTTGGCCAGGCTAGAATGAAGTGACATCATCATAGCTCACTGCAACCTCAAACTCTTTAGCTCAAACAGTCCTCATTGCCTCAGCTTCTGGAGTAGGTGGGGCCACTTATCAGTCACCATGCCTGGCTAATTTTTCCATTTTTAGTAGAGACAGGGTCTTGCTCTTGCTCAGGCTAGTCTCAAAACTCCTGACCTCAAGCAGTCCTCCCACCTGGGCCTCCCAGAGTGCTAGAATTACAGACATGAGCCACTGCACCGGTGTTGGATAGCTTTTTATATGTTTCACACTTTGTTAATGATACACTGAATGAGCCCTATAAACCACCAATCCCAGGCAGGCTCTGTAGAGTTGAATTGAGGCAGACGTGTTGGCTGTACTCTGATTTATTCTGTCACTGCACGATTTTGGTGAGTTTGTTTGTTTAGATTATCAAAATTTATTTTTTAATTTACAGTCAGTAAAATTAGTGTTTTTACTTGGCCTTTTCCTAACTTCAGGTATATCTGTAACAGTTAGGAAGTACTACCCAATTTGCTTACCTAAAATAAATAATTTGTGATAATTCTGCTTTTCATTTCTTATGCAAGTCCATTATAAAGAAGTTTGTGACAATGAAAAAAATTGTAATAAAATGCTACAACTTAAATTTTTCTTAATTTTTGTTCATTCATATTTTACATTGAGGATGGTATATAATTTTATGTAATCATAATATCTGAAATTAGCTGTCACTTTAAAGAAGCATTTTCTTTTTGTTTCAGAATTCTGGAATTGAAAAGGCATTTCTATTTGATGTGGTCAGTAAAATTTATATTGCAACTGATAGTACTCCAGTGGATATGCAAACCTATGAGCTCTGCTGCGATATGATAGATGTGGTTATTGACATCTCTTGTATTTATGGGTAAGTAAAACATTGGTTTTCGGGTTTTTTTGTTTTTTGAGACAGGGTCTTACTCTGTTGCCCAGGCTGGAGTGCAGTGGTGCTAACACAGCTCACCGCAACCTTGACCTCCTGGGCTCAAGTGATCATCCTACCTCAGTCTCCCGAGTAGCTGGGACTACAGGCACACACCACCACACCTGGCTAATTTTTTAATTATTTTTTTGTAGAGACAGGGTCTTGCTATGTTGCCTGGACTAGTCTTCAACTCCTGACCTCAAGTGACGTTCCCACCTTGGCCTCCCAAAGTACTTGGATTACATGCGTGAGCCACCTCAGTAAAACAGCAGTAAAACAGTCTTAGAGGCCGCACTCAAGCCATTCCTTTTTTTCATAATTTTTGAGGCATTTTGCATTTACTTTTTTTGACTTTTTAAATCATGGAGATCTACAAATAAATATGTCATTTAGCATGTAATAATAATAACAATTATTGAGCAAATGCCTGGCATTTTGCTAATAATCTTATTGCCTGCATCATATAATTTAATTCTCAACTATTTCATGAGGCAGGAACTACAGTTGACCCTTGAACAAAGTAGGGGGTTGGGGGCGTCGACCCTCTATGCAGTTGAAAAGCTGCATGTAACTTCTGATTCTCCAAAAATGTAACTTCTAATAACTTACTGTTGACTAGAAGCCTTACTGATAGCACGAACAGTTGATTAATAAATATTTTATGTGTATTATGTACTGTATTCTTACAATAAAGTAATCTAGAGAAAAGAAAATATTATTAAGAAAATCATAAGAAAGAGAAAATATATTTCCTATTCATTAAGTGGAAATGGATCATCATAAAGGTCTTCATGCTTGTCGTCTTCACACTGAGTAGGCTGAAGAAGAGGAAGGGTTGGTCTTCCTGCCTCAGGAATGGCAGAGGCAGAAGGAAATCTGCGTATAAGTGGACCCTTGTAGTTTAAACCCCAGTTGTTCAAGGGTGAACTGAACTGTGCTCACTTTACAGATGAGGAAACTAAGGTTCAAAGCGGTTAACTTTCTAACCCCCACTCACTGTCAATAAGGAACAGTACTAGAATTCAAATCCCGGTCTAACTGATTCCTGATCCTCTGTTGAAAAATCTCTCAACATATCTGATGTTTTATATACTTGGGAGAGACTGATAGATCCTTGAACTCTAAATAAATATCTCATACTGACAACATTTCTGTTTTCCTCTTTGTTGTGGGAAATAACTGGTTTTTTAAAATATATTTTTGATCGTCTTATGGACAATAGAGAATTATAAAACTAAGCAAACATGTGCTAATTATTACTTATTATTATAGTTTTATATTCTTAGAAGACAGAACTTCCTATTTACTTAAAATAATATAAAATAAATAAGAAATGGGGAGAGGTGATTATGTTACCAGACAAACAATTCTACATAATTATAAATTTGCTGAACAGGTGTGGTACAGAGTGAGCGGGTGTGAACTAGTTGTTTGTCTGTCTTACCAAGATGTCAAGGTGTTGCCGTCTGTTTATATTGTATGTTACATCCTCATCCATTCTTTGATGAGGTAAAGCTTTTGTTCATCTTCCTCTTTACTCACTGCCTGTCACCTGCCTCACACGGCTTGACACTCTCCCTCCCATGTCAGCTTCGGTGAGAGTCTCGGTCTCACCGTTTTTCTCTTCTGTCTGAAAGTCCTTTTCCGGCTCAGTTCAGACTCTCTCTGTTAACTCTGTTTACACACACACACACACACACACACACACACACACACTCCCTTTCATTATGAAATAGGGAAAGTGATACCTCCTAAGATTGTAGTGAGGATGAATATCATTAGGCTCATAATGTGCCTTCACCTGGTAGACCCTGGATAAATGTAGGTGTCATAATTTATTACTATTGTTGTTATTAAACACTGCCATCTGGCTTTAGACATAGACCTTATTGCCCAAGATTACTGCCCTGCAGTATTCTATTATTTTGCAACCATCAGTGGATGACCTTGAAATAGGCATGGAAGCTGAATGTGTGCTGATTACAGTCTAGATTGCTGTGGTAATCAAGTACAATGAGCAACACAATTAATCTGGCACATATTTAACGATATGCATGATCATTATTGTGCCATATGGTAATTAGATGTAAGTGGTAAGTTGTTCATGTAAATGATGTTAATCAGAGTTACTTTCACTGAGCTAAAACAAACATGGGGGTGGGAGGAGGGAGCTGGGCTTTGCTGGCAGATTGTTTTTCTGTGATGGAGTGCAGTGTTCATGAGAACCTGCAGGATTCAGTCAGAACCAGTCTGGTTCACAAATGGTTTGCGGGCTCTGAGATTTCTTCAGATTGTTTGCTGGAGCAGTGGCGGGAGGTGGGGTGGGGATGTACGGGGAGCCTGGGGACCTCTTAGGCGGTGAGGCTGCAGGTGGCCCTGTAACCAGAGGTCTCCCTGCCCTTTACCAGCTGCCCCGTGGAGGCCAGTGCAAAGCAGGCGACCTGGTGTCTCAGGAATCTCCTAGCTGAGGTTCTGCCGCTCCTGCTCTCCTGCAGCTCTGCACACACGCCACCCTCCCCCCAACACACACTTTAAAATATGTTTCCTCTTGTGTTTTCATTACTTAGACAGGAAAACTCAAGTAGTAGAACAAGTTTTTATAGTTGCAAAACCTCACCAATTTCTACTCTTTTTTGGGGGGTCTTTTTTGTTTTTCTGATATTTTTATTTAGTTTTTTTCTGGTTATGAAAGTAATACATTTTCATTGTAGAAAATACATACACGTATAAAGAATAAAATTAAAATAGCTCATAATCTCACCACCTAGAGACAGTCACTATTTACATTTTTATATATTTTATTTTTATTTCTATGTGTAATTTTTAGGATAATGAAATCACTTTGTATATAATTTTATATCCTGCTTTTTTCTTTTAACATGATCGCCTAAGAATTTTCCTGTGTTATTAAATGATGTTAATAAACACAATGTTTAATGTCTACATAGTATTATCTTTACTTGGAAATTTTAAAGGAGTTTTCTTCATTGGGTAGAAAATTTTAAATGTTTCAGTTTTTTGTTCTTGGAGCATTACTTTATAAGCAAGAGAAATTCAGTCTTAAAAAACAGTTAAAAACAATACAATGGAAGTTAAGAATCCTGTCAAATCATCTTTAACATTTGAGGTCCAAGACTTAAAAGATTTTTCTTTTATGTTTAGTAGGTTATAGTGAGTTGAATCCTTTTTTTTAAGAAAAGTAACTTCTACAATTTACTTTTAAGTAGCCATGTATATGGCAGTTTAAAAAACTCTCAAAACTAAAAACCTTTATTTCTCTTAAAATCCCCTACAATTCAGACTTTTCATTAAATCTGGCGTGTCCCTTACCCCCTTTGTGTATTTATGAGATTAAAGCATTAACTTTCAAATTAGATCAAGATTTGAGGTCCTGTCTCTGTCCCTGTCATCAGCTTTGAGCAAGTTATCTTATTTTCGCCCAGCCTCAATTTCCTCAATACCTAGCTTAGGGGATTCTTATGGCAGACGGTGGGTAATGCATGGTAAGAACTAAGAATGGTACATGTCACATAGTAAGTGCTTAATAAATGCTAGCTCTTATGTGAAAATAACGAGGTTTAGCACAATTCCAATTAAGTTAAATTTCTGGTCAATTAGTCATAAATTTAGGGAGTAAAAATAAATCAATTTATATACAGTTTCAGATAAGGTATAGGGAAATATTTTTTGCCTATAAGGATTCATAATTCTTTCATTACAATGATGTCTTCAGAGGGTCCAGTTTTGATCACTAAAGCCATAATAATAGCAATTATCATTGTGTAATTTATGTTCTCCATATTATGCTTAGTGGTATATATGCATTATTTCATTTAATCTCCATTAGGAAACTTTGAAGTAATTACTGTTAGTACACAGATGAGGAAATTGAGGCTCAAAGAATTTACTCAACTTGACCAAGCTCATGTAGTAAATAAGAGCTGAGGTTCAAACCGAAGTCATTTGTGTCTACAGACCACACTTTTCTTAAGCAGACCAAAATATTAACTATTTATTTTGAAAAAATTTCAAACATACAGAAAATGTGCAAGAGTGGTATAGAGAACTCTTACATACTCTTCCTTGGGATTCACCAATTTTACCAATTTGCTAAATCTCTCTTGTTCTAATACATATTGTTCATCTCTTTGTTTTTAGTGACCCATTAGAGAGTAAGTTGTGGACAACATGATGCTTTGATCCTAACTACTTGAGCAGGTATCTGTTAAGAACAGGGACATTCTTTTATAGGACCACAGTTTAATTATCAAATCTAGCATGGCTACATTATCATCTAATATATGGACTATATTCATATTTTACCAATGGTCATAATTCTTTTATAGCAGTTTTTTTCCCTGATCCAGGGTCCAGTCCAGCATTTGGTCTCATGTCTCTTTAGACTCCTTTAATTTGCAGTAGTTCTTCAGCCTTCTTGATCTTTCATCAGACCATGCTTTTGACAGCCTGGCTATTATTCTATCATGAGAAAATGAGAAGCCCTTGGCCAAGGACGGGGGAAGAGCTAACCTCCATCCCTCACCTTTCTTCCTCAGGTCCCTGGGAAGTTGTCCACCTGCTGCAACAGGCACTGCTGTGTCAGTAGGAAAGTGACTGTCACGGACTGTGTATGTTCTTGTGACTGTGTGTTTCCGAGATCTTTTGCTGAAAGGCACTGCAAGTGTAAACGACTTACCATGATTATCAATTTTTTTGTGTTAAAGCTGGTCTCTGTCAGTGGCTTACAATTTGTAGTTCTTTATCAGTGATCAAATACATTTTGGTTTCTGTTCCCATTTAGTCTCAAAGAAGATGGAGCAGGAACCCCCTATGACAAGGAATCAACAGCCATTATAAAGCTGAATAATACAACAGTTCTTTATTTAAAAGAGGTGACAAAGTTCCTGGCTCTCGTTTGCTTTGTCAGAGAGGAAAGCTTTGAAAGAAAAGGTAATATTTTGATATGATTTAAAAGAAGCATTTCAATTCAGACTGATACTGCATTTATTGTTTGTTGAAGGTGAGTGGACAACAGCATGTCCCTTGAAACTTGTAGTCACAGGCCCCTTGGCTGGCAGCCTGAGGGGGGCCAGAGGTGACTTCTGGGTCAGTGAGCCAGCCCGCCCTCTAGTGGTGCAGTCGTGACTGCACTGTGGTGGAAGCGGAACCCGATGCCTTCCAGGGGCCTTAGCCTCTCTGTCAGCGAAGCTGGCTGGCACATCGCATCATCGCCAGGCTGTGGAGTCTCTTCCCAGGGAGAGTCTCCCTAGACTATGCGAAAGGCAGAGGCCCCGCCCCACACTGGTCCACACCTCTAGAAGGTCTTAGGTGACCATGTGACCATTTGTTCTCAATATAAAGAAGGGACATCAATACTTACACAACATTAAAGCTAGATGGTATTTGACTTCTTTTCAGTCCTCAAATACTCGTAAGTCTTCAAAACGCACAGATGGTATGATGATTCTGAAAAGCGAAGACATAAATACCCATAATAACTTCACCAGGTATCTTTTTAGGACCAAATTCAGTTTTATTTTGAAATAAAAGCAATTCACCTCATCCCTCTCCTCCCCCCACTGTCTAAACTGGGATATACTGTCTTACTGATGTGGCCAGGGATTTTTGTTAGTAATTAGTGTGTGGTTTACTAATTTGTTGGGTAAAAAAAATTCCCAAAAAAATGGCAATAGTAACATTTACTGAAATAGCATTTTTCTCCAATACATGTTAATTATAAAAATGCTTTGAAAATTCAAAAAAATATAAAAAACAAAGTAAAACCACTCATTTCACCATCTAGAGCTGATCTGATGTTAAATATCTGAAATTTTCTCCCTCCCTCTCTCCCTCTTTCCTTCATTTTCTCCCTTCCTTCATCCCTTTTTTCCTTCTCTCAAATAAAACTGGGGCCATATTATCTATATAGTTTTATATCCTGTTGTTTTCTTTTATTTATGTCATGAAATTTTCTTAATTCATTGGCCATAATTTAGATTTTGTTTCTTTTTATCACAAAATTAATGGATTAATTTAGAAAATTTAGAAATAAGCAAAAAAATAATAATTATTGATAAGCTTCACTAAGATAACCACACTTATTTCCTGAATAACTTCCCAGCCTTTTTCCTGCATTTACATATGTACTTTTTAAAAGAACTATAAGATTGTATGACAAATACTACTTTATAACCTTCACTTAAATTATTACAGATATTTTTCCAGCTCACTGTCTTTTTTTAACCACATCATTTTAATGATTGTGTTTGATTCTTTTGTTAGACATTTATATTGTTTCTAAATTTTGATGTTACATATAATACTATAATGACCTTTGCACTAAATATTTGTGTACAGCTTCAGTTATTTCCTCAGGAAAAATTTCAAGTGGAATTACTTAGATCAAAAGGATTGGCAAATTTTGGTGACTTTTAATGCGTATTATCAAAATGTCCTTCAGAAATTTTTTTTGAGTTTGTGCTACTAAGAGAATATGAGTGTGTTCATTTTGCTGTATTCTTGTCAATACTGGGTATTAGTAATTTATTTTATTTTATTTTTTATTTATTTTTTTGAGATAAGAGTCTTGCTCTGTAACCCTGGCTAGAGTGCAGTGGCATCAGCCTAGCTCACAGCAACCTCAAACTCATGGGCTCAGGCTATCCTTCTGTCTCAGCCTCCCAAGTAGCTGGGATTACGGGCACGCACCATGATGCCCAGCTAATTTTTCTATGTTTAGTAGAGATGGGGTCTTGCTCAGGCTGGTCTGGAACTCTTGAGCTCAAGCGATTCTCCCACCTCGGCCTCCCAGAGCGCTAGGATTACAGGCATGAGCCACTGCACCTGGCCAGTTTCATTCTCATTTTACAGATGATTTTACTCAGGTCTAGAAAATGTAAGTGACTTTGTCTCAAGGTCACACCAGTGGTTTATGGCAATCAGGGTTAAAGATTGCTGAGCTTCTCTTTATGTAGAGCCAGGTATGTATGGTGTGTGTGTGTAACCATTATACATACATTTCTTTGGTTAAAGATATTTCTCAAATTTATTGGATTAATATTTCACGTTGATTTTGGAAGCTAAGGAAAATAAAAGTAATGCAGCTACAGCCCCAAAACCATGTAGGATGGCAGCAGGTCCTTAAATTGAGGAAACATTAGGGTCAACCTGGGGAGCTTATTTATTTTGAACTGATCTTAAACTTAACAGAAAAGTTGCAAGAACATACATAGTTTTTATATATTCTTCATCCAGCTTCCCGTAATGTTAACATCTTACGTACTATATATAGTTCAGTTATCAAAACCAGGGAGTTAACATTGGCATAATACTATTAAACTACAGACCTTATTCATATTTCACCAGTTTTCCCACAAATGCTCTTTTTCTGTCCCAGGATCCCTGATTTGATTTAGTTTTTATTTCTCCTAGTCTCCTCCAGTCTGTGACAGTTTATCTCTCATGTCCTTGATACTTTTGAAGAGTACTGATCAATTATTTTGTGGGATGTCCCTCAAATTGAGTTTGTCTGATGTTTTCACACAGTTGGAATGAGATTATGCACTGTGGCAGGAATACCACGGAGAAATGAAATTGAGTCCTTCTCAGTGCTCATATAAAGTGGTTCATTGATATGTCTTATTAGCAGGGATATTAACCTTGATCTAATTAAGGTAGTGTCTGCTAAGTTTTTCTACTGTAAAGTTCCTATAGATAATAAATACTTTCAAACTGTGCAATTCCTGTTTCTCCTTAAACTGTTGCCCACTAATTTTAACATTCATCTATGGTAGTTATGGAACTAAATTTAAGCGGGAATTTATCATGTGAATCTTTGGTAAATTATTCCTAAATCACCTAGGTGGGATTATCTCTGAGGATAGGCAGATTTTGTAGAGTTTTAAACTGACTAGAAAACTGGATATTAGTTTTAATGTTCTAACTAACAAATGTAAGCAAATGGGCAGACTTCATGTTTAACTGGTGTGCCTTTTAGGGTAACCAACCATCTCCATTTGCCTGGGATTGAGGGGTTCCTGGGACAGGATATCTTCAGTGCTAAAACTGGGAAAGTCCCAGGAAAACAGATGAGTTGATCACCCTAGCTACCATGCAGTTATCTTTAGAGAGAACTTAGTGCTTATAAATACATGGAGTAGTTTGATTTGTTTGTTGGTGCTTTAATCACAAGTGTTATTGAGTCCTGTTGGTGCTAATAATCTGCACTTGATTATCTTTTCCTCAGGTTGGTCTCCTCCTGTGTTTTCATTAATGGCTCCCCAGGACTGCTTTGGCAGAAAAGAGAGGATTGAAATCAGATGCACATTATAGGCACCTCAGGAAGGAGAGTGGTTAAAAAATGCGGATATCTGTGTCCCTCTCCAAACAATTAAAACAGAATTCATGGGAGATGGGCCTGGAAATAATTTTTAAAAAATTACCTGTGTATTTTTAATGTGCAGTTAGGATTGATGACCTCTAAACCAAAGAATGATGTGGGATCATTAACTTGGGGGCGGGGGGGGTGAAGATAATGTCTGTTTTGTTCATGTCTCTGTCCTTGTATTCTCAACTGCCTTTAATGAAAGGGTTGAAATAACAAACACTTCTAAATGTTTACTTCCTTTAAAAACCTCAGTTGTGAACTTTGCTTTTTTACTTTTAAAACCCAAACACAGCAAAATTACTGTTAAATTTTGAAATGCATGAAGATGTAAGTTTTGTCAAGAACTATCAATAGGATGTCTCTGAAATCTCCCCAGCTGAGGTTTGTTTTCTTTTTTTCTTTTTTTTGAGACAGAGTCTCACTCTGTTGCCCTGCCTAGAGTGCCACCTAGCTCACAGCAACCTCAAACCTCAAACTCCTAGGCTCAGGCCATCCTCCTGCCTCATTCTCCCAAGTAGCTGGGACTACACGGCGTGCACCACCACACCCAGCTAATATTTTCTGTTTTTAGTAGAGATGGGGTCTTGCTTTTCCTCAGGCTAGTCTCGAATTCCTGAGCTCAAGCGATCCTCACACCTTAGCCTCCCAGACTGCTAGGGTAGCATAAGCCACCCCACCCGGCCCCAAGTTGAGTAATTGCAACCTTCTCACTGAGCCAAATTTCTTTAAGCTTTCTTCCTAAGGCAGTTTGTTGTGCATATAAGCAAAGAATTCGAGGTTGTTCTCACATCTTGTATTCAAATTCCCACTAAGTAAAATCATTTCTTTGTTTCTTCTTTGTATCTTATTACTTTCCCCCTTGATTGCCTCATTGATCCTTTCTGGAGGAAATTGTCTCTTAGTTTCACTGTACTTGTGGTTCACTGTCTCTGCAGAAGCAGTAGAGGGCACTACTCAGAGGCTTTCCTGCTCCCAGAAGCAGAGACGGCGGCCGCTTCCCCGCTGCAGTCGAAGAATTTCATCCTTGGCTGGAATCCCAATTCTTTCTTTGGGTGGGGCTCTGGAAGTATCACCTGACAGATGGAAATAATTGTTGGGCTAGTTATTTTAATAAATTTAGTAAATAGAACCAACCGCTTTATCCTAATTGGTGTAAACATAATGTTGTTCTCAAGACTTTTATAAATTAATTGTAATGATGAAAGATGCATTCCTCAAGATTTTAGATTATCTTTTATTCTATTATATTTTTGTGCCACTGATTTATTTCTGAAAACTCAAGAAGATTCTCCCCTACTATTTCTCCACTTAAAACTTATTTAATATTGAAAAGCTGAGAGTATCTTTGGTTGTTAAATTTCTGAGCTTAGATTTGACATGAGGTGACTGTTACTACTGGAGACTTTGCTTCCCTGGGGTTCTGAGAATGGTTTAAATATACTAGATATTCAGTAAAGATTGATTGATTGATACTGTGGCTTTGAGATCTCAGCCACATTCACACGTCAGGGTCTGCCTCTACTCAGAGTCAATTTAGTAATCCCTTTTGGGGAGAAACATTTTTCATTACAGGTTTATCTTAATTGTAAGAAATGTTTAATTCTGAAAGGTAAAAAAATATACAGTTCAGTGGTTCTTCACATCTTTTAGGTCATCAATACTTTTGAAAATGTGGTGTATACTGTGGAACCTTGCCTCAGGAAAAACCTACCTTCACAAGACTTTGCCTGCGGTTCCTGAAGCCCAGCAGCAGACCTCCCAGAGAAATCTGTGGCCCTTACGTGAAGGCTGCTCCTCCGCCACCCCCTGCTGGCTTGTCCTGGCCATGGCTGACATGGAAAAATGGAGATTATTTCTATGTGACATTTACTGATATTTTTGTTCTCTTCTCCAGGGCTTATTGACTATAATTTTCATTGCTTTCGGAAGGCCATCCATGAAGTTTTTGAGGTGAGAATGAAAGTAGTGAAATCTCGAAAAGTTCAGAATCGGCTGCAGAAGAAAAAAGGTGCCACCCCTAATGGGACCCCTAGGGTGCTGCTCTAGGTGAGGTTTCAGGAACGTCTTTGAAATCAGACCTTTTCGATGAGGCTGCTGCGCCATGTTGCACTAAAGGAAGAGGAAGAAGGAAATTGGGACGCATAACATGGATTTGTTGTAAAAAAAAAAAAAAAATTCCTGCAACCCTCTTGATCTTTTCTTTTTTAATAAAGTAAGCACTTTGAAGCAAAAACTTGTATATTAACAATGAAGTGAAATCCACTGTACTTTCATTACACAAATGTAAACTTTTACGGTCTTTAGTGAGAAAACTCCCATTTGAGAACTGCCAGAAACTGTACATATTTTGCACTTTTTCATGTTTTTTTCTCATTGAACTGAACTTTGATAAAATGACTTTTCTAAGCTTTTTCTGTACTTGGTGTCAAGGACATGCAGACTGTAGTCCATATCTATATGGCAATCAGAAATTAATCAAAAAGTGATGCATTGGGAATGACTTTTTGTAAATTTGGGAATCTTTGCTACCAATTGTTGAGAAAAATCATTTTTCAGTGGAGCTGGAACAGATTGGGGCTATAAGCTCCAGGAGCAATAAAAACTGTCCCCTATTTATAATGGGTATAAACAGGAATTTTATAGAATATATTAAGCATCAGACTTACCTAAAAATTTCTATAGCCGTGGCCGTTCTTTCCTGCTCAACAGATTTTATGAAGCTGTTTACCTCAACACATATCTTCATAATCACTTTATACAGAGAGATTATTTCTTTTTACTGTATTTAGAAATTTTGGGACCAGATTTCCAAAATGGCGCTGATCACTGGAGAGAAATCAGAATGTCATTAAATTGCAGGATTTCTGGAGGATTTTCTGTACCTGTCATCCAGGGCAAAAGTAACATTAGAGGCCAAAAGTTGTCCCAAATGTATGTGATTGGCAGCTGCAGACTAACAAATATATATACAGTTCTGGATTGTATAACATATATGCAATTCTGATACCTGTGAAATGGCCTGTTGCCATGCTATAATGAAAATGTTTGTTTAGGACCAGTTTTTTATTGCTCCATGACCTCAGCGAATGGAGCAAACTTCAGATTTCCACCATGGAGCTTAATCCTGTTAGTGTCATTTGTTATTTAATACCTCCAAGTTTCTTTTTCATCTGTGGTAATGTGCCCGTGTAGTCCACCTCTTCCCATCTTACGACTGAACTAGAGCTCAGTGTGCTAGCAGCGTGCTCTGCAAGGCTGAAGAGCCATTATGAAAGCCCCTAATGGTGGGAAGTGGGAAAAGGATGGCCAGAGGAGGCATTACAATTAACTGTGTGATTGTTTCTGTGAAATTCTTTCAGTTAATGTTTACTTTAGACTAGCAGGAAATTAAGAGAACTAAATCTACCCCTACAGCACATCATTCCAAGGAGGTAATTCTGTGTCCATCACAAGGATTATCAGCCCCTGAAGGATGTTTGTAAGACATTAGAAAATAATTTTTTTTTAAAGCAGAGCCTCCTAGGGATATCAAAGCTGGTCCTAGCAAAATATATAAATCCGTAAAGCAACTTATCCTTGAACCTTTCCCACTTCTATCAGTGGCTTCTTTCTGTCCTCTCTTCTCCCTGTCCCCAAGTCCTATTCCTTTGAAGCTGATAACTGAAATTTAAGATGGTAACTGGGGTTGAAGGTTTGAGTCTGTGCATTTCAAAAGGAGAATTCTAAAAATCGTTAAGGTGCCCTAACTCCCTTCCTCATGCTTCCTACTCAGAAGCCTGGATAGTTAGGCACCCAGGGTTCCCTGGTTTCCAGAGCTATACCCTGTTGGACCTTTGCCAACAGGCCTGGCACTTATGAGTTATTCTTATAAATCTAATTCTCTACTATTTTTTACAGAATGTTTCTCTTTGAATAGCAAATAAAGAATCAGTTTTCTAATACAATTTTATCCTCAAGATAGAAACACTTGCCTATCTGATAAATCACACATTACTTAGGTATATATATTGTTATAACCAGGTAGAGCCTCCATTTTTAAGCTGGGTATATGATGAGTTTTTGTTAAAATGTGCCTTAAAAAGCCTATTACTTCAAGAGCAAGTGATTCTTTGGGGGAAAGGCAAAAATAATCCTATGACATAGGACCCAAGTTCATGGTAGTAAGTGTACTCTTTGATTAATCACACGCTAACGTAGATGACTGCCTCAAACCTTGTAAGTGTGGCAATGACCCTTAATTAAAGAAAGATACGGGAGTTATGTCTAAGTGTTCAGTTTTTCAAGTCTGTGGTATTGGAATTGCAGCATGTGTTTTTGAAGGAATATAAATCAAAATCTGGTTGACATTCACAAACAGTGTTATTTTCTGAACATAATATATTTTGGACCCCTAAATAGAAAGTGACTAAAATCTCAGCAATATTGTTATGTATGGGTTGTCAACTGTGTGAAACTTACTCCAGAAAAACAGCTGAACTGTCTTGATTATTAAAATATGGTATGCATTCAACTTGTACAGACTGGATATAATTTGTAATCAAGCATAGTGTGTATGTTTTTCTTTAAGCTGTACATCATTTATAACCATTGTTAAACCATTGTTTTTAAGAATGTTAACTGCCAATTTAAAAGTGTGTCATGGCTTCATGATTTGATAAAGCTTTCATCCTATTTCAAGCATATTCATAACTAAACTTTCTGGGAGCAGAGTGGTCTCTTTGGTGAAAAGGAAGCATGGCCTTTTCATATTCGTGAGGTTGTTTACCGTACATGTATGTCACTGTTTCCTTGGCCCTGTGAGTTCCATTTAGTAAAATTTGTCCTGATTAACCAGCTCTCATTTTATGAAAATGATGATAAATCTCACTATTTAAATTGAACTTACACTTTTGTTTTTAAGTCTTCTTATCTCTCCATATTTTTGATGGGGACATGCCTGTTAGAACTGTAGAACTATTCTTGCAGTAAACTTCAGATATTAATTCTTGCTGCTCTGGTGCTAATCCCCTAGTCACCTGGAAATCCTTTTCCTGACAGTCCGCATAGTAAGATTGTCATCATTCCTTACTCCGCCTAGTAAGAGTCCACTCTATAATGACCCTTACAGGTCTCCTAAGAGTTCTCAGAGAAGGCTAGCATTAGATATCTGAAATATGAAATCCTGTTCTGATTAGAAAACCCGATCTGAAATTATTTGCAAGGTTTTTCATCAGTGGCAATGTTGAGTTTAAGAGAAAGAAATGTAGTCTTTAACAGAATTATTTAATAATAATAGATACTGATTGGGTGCAAACCATATGCCAGGCACTGCTCTGAAGTGCTTTTATGAAAGTAATAGTCATAAATCTGAGAGGTAAGTACTATTATCATTTGTTTTACAGATGAGGCAACTGAGGCCAAAGAGCTAAAAATAAATTTCTCAAGATAATATAACTAGTAAGACACAATGCAGGAACCGGACTTGAGAGCCCACCTTCTCAACTACGTCTATACGCTGCTTCACCAAATGTCTCTTTAAATACCTTCCTATCACAGATATGAAGAGGGCCACTTGTAGTTCAGGATTTACTGCTGCATGAGCTTAAGTGCTGGGATATTGGAAAAAATACTTATTCTTACATGAGCTCCTCTTGCGTATTTGTAGAATCCATAGAGGCAGTCTTCTAATTGTACTTCAGAGAAGAAAGTCAACAAATATTATACATTTTTCTTCCTAATCCATTGAATAACTCTAATGCTGAAGATAATATTAACAGTGTTTAAATATCAGAAGAAAATGTAAATACCTTTTACAGCCATTTTTTTTTTTCCTAATCAGCAATAGTATAGCAAGCTCTGAGCAAGTCAGGAGAAAATAAACCTTTGGTCTTAGCTATATCCAATTTATTACCTTGAATTGTCAATATGTATAACAAGGACTTACAGAAAACAAAACACTGATCAGGATTAAAATTTTAAAAAGTGCATTTCAATCCTAATCCATTTTTTGAGCTTCAGACTTATATTTAAAATTGCCACTAGCATACCTTTGCTGGAATCTTCTATAAGAAGTGCCTCAAATGTGACGTCTAAAATTGGCTTCCTTCTTGCTAAATCTCCTATGATGGTGTGACTTTCCTCCCTAGCGTTTCTGCCAGACTCTTGGACCTCGTTCTCGACACTTCCGTCCTGATCACCTCCTACAATCACTCAGTTCCTTCAGCTCAGCCTTACAAATGTCCGCTGAATCTGTTCTATTCTCTCCAGCTCCTCTGACACTGTCTTGGCTTAGACCACCATCTCCTCCTATTTGGATCTCAGTAGCCTTTTAACCAATGTTTCTTCACCTCATGCATGCGTCCATTCCATTCTCCACACAAGACCCTGAGTGACCTTTTTAAACCTCTGCCAATCAGTTAGTTCCTTGCTTAACACCCTCTTATAGCGCTCCATTCCTTTTAGATATCAGTCCAGACTGATGAAGTTTATAAGACCCTGCTTCTCCAGCCCTACCTACCCCTCTGGCCTTGGCTCATCTTTCCTCAACAAAGCTCAACAAGCATGCCCAGTGTGTGGTAAATAAAAGGAGTCGTAAGTTTTGATTCCTTTGTCAATCATTCTTCAACAAATATTCATGGGGTACCTAGTACATGCCAGACACTGCTAGTAAAATGGTTAAAAGGCAGATACTTGAGATGGAAGGATTTTAATGCCTAAAAATAATAAAAAATAAACTAATTTTAGATAGATCCTTGTAGGTATCAGTTTATAGAGCTACAGTTGTGTAGGACTTTACCACTCTCCAGCAGAGACCATGGATAGTAGTAACTAGCATCCAAGAAGTTGAATTGTTCAACCGATGGCAGATCAGCAGTTATATTTAATAATACTAGTTTAATGTAAGACTAAATGTAAGAAGTAGGCTTTAAGTTGGGAATGCTTATTGAAGTAGTGCCTTTCCTTACAATTAAGAGGTGAATTAAGATAAGAAGTGTTAAATGTTAGTTATTTCAATGTTTATACTTTTCCAGCTTAATGCATACATGAAATCAGTACCATTTCCAGAATTAGATTTAATAAAAAGTTTATTTTACTGTTTCTACTCTTTTCAATCTGTTTGTACCAGAGAACTATGAGTGTTGCCTAAGGTGGAGGTTTATGTTCTTTTAGTATGTTGTCATGAGCAACAATAGAATATGTGAGAAGAATCTGGCAGTAAGATATGGGGTGGATGCAGGGTTCTTTTAGATCATTTAGAATTTTGAAAGGCTAGGTGATTTTTTTTTTTTTTTTTTTTTTTGGAGACAGAATCTCACTGTGTTGCCCGGGCTAGAGTGCCGTGGCGTCAGCCTACCTCACAGCAACCTCAGACTCCTGGGCTCAAGCAATCCTACTGCTTCAGCCTCCCGAGTAGCTGGGACTACAGACATGCGCCACCATGCCCGGCTAACTTTTTCTATATATTTTTAGTTGTTCACCTTATTTCTTTCTATTTTTAGTAGAGACGGGGGTCTCACTCTTGCTCAGGCTGATCTTGAACTCCTCCTGACCTTGAGCAATCCTCCTGCCTCGGCCTCCCAGAGTGCTAGGATTACGGGCGTGAGCCCACTGCACCTGGCCCTGGGTGATATTTTTAAATGTGCCAAAGTTGGCCTAGTGGGTCCTCAAAAGATCTGCTTTTAAATTGCATTTAAGTTTGGGCAGTGATCCTATTTCAGTTATATCATCAATATCTTTACAGTTTTCTATAAGAGTCATGGTAGGTGAAAATACAGGCTTTAGTAGTCTCTATCATGATTTTGAAGATACTTGAAATTGTATCATGTTATTTCCCCAAGGAACAATTCAATTCCATGATGGCAAAAAAAAAAAAAGTTCAAAATACCATCTTTAAGACCAGCCAGGTAAGTATCAGTCAATAGTCTTTCTTTGTAGAGCATTACATTTTTGGTTTCAACAAATGATCTGACAGTTAAAGCTGAGATGGAATCTGGTTCTCATATTCAATCATGAAAAACTTGTTTTAAAAAGCAGAACATCCGCCTGGCTCGGTGGCCTCATGCCTGTAACAGAGGCTGAGGCAGGAGGTCCTCTTGAGCTCAGGAGTTTGAGACCAGCCTGAGCCCTGAGCAAGAGCGAGACCCCGTCTCTATGAAAAATAGAAAAAATTAGCTGGGCATTGTGGCACATGCCTGTATTCTCAGCTACTCAAGAGGCTGAGGCAGGAGGATCATTTAAGCCCAGGAGTTTGAGGTTGCTATGAGACGCTGTGGCACTTTAGCCCGGGCGACAGAGTGAGACTCTATCTCAAAAAAAAGAAAAAGAAAACAAATCAGAACATCCATGTGAACTCTTATACCTGAAGCAATGTTTGAATGGCATATAAAACTGCCCTGGGACGGAACTGTAGGAGTTGACCCTTTATGAAATCCATTTTAAACTTTGTGTTGTGAGCCACAGTAAGTACGGTTCACACTGCAAATCATCACACACTCATACTTACAAATACTACTTAAAACAGCCCTCACGAAGTAATATCCTTTCTACATGCAATGTATTCTGGTATTTTTTTCTCTTTCATTTCCTTTTTTAAAAAGATCTCACAATCCACTAATGAGTCACAACCTGCAGTTTGTAAAATAGTGTTACAGTGAACCAATTGGTCAGATCAGAGATACCTGGGGATTTTCTTTTCATCCTAAAACATTTTCCTTCTCTCTTTAAGGTCTTAACAAATGAGAAATTCTGAGTCAGTTCTTGAATTTTTCTTTCATTTGATCAGGGCTTTCTATTGTGTTTACCAGAAAGTTTTTACTTTTCATCGCCATTCTTGGATATTTTTGTATGCTGGGTCGTATCAGGGGTGAGGGGTTGACAGGGTTGTAGTCCTGAGAGGATTGTCTTTACGATAGACTCTGTCCTGGACTAGAATATGATAATGAACTTTCTGTCATTCATGAGCTCATATCTAACTCCTATGGTGTCCTTTGTTAATCCATATGACACTGGTATCAAGAATCCATGAGTGGCCGGGCGCGGTGGCTCACGCCTGTAATCCTAGCACTCTGGGAGGCCGAGGCGGGTAGATTGTTTGAGCTCAGGAGTTTGAGACCAGTCTGAGCAAGAGCGAGACCCCGTCTCTACTAAAAATAGAAAGAAATCAGATGGACAACTAAAAATATGTAGAAAAAAATTAGCCGGGCATGGTGGCGCGTGCCTGTAGTCCCAGCTACTCGGGAGGCTGAGGCAGGAGGATTGCTTGAGCCCAGGAGTTTGAGGTTGCTATGAGCTAGGCTGATGCCACGGCACTCTACTCAGGGCAATAGAGTGATACTCTGTCTCAAAAAAAAAAAAAGAATCCATGAGTTTGCTCATCGGTGCTATTTTGAAACTCCCAAGATCCAGCTGGACAAGGCCCTTTCCCATGAAAAGGGGCTGATTAAGCAACTACACTAAGGGTGAGGGAGGCAGATGGAGGAGGTTGTCCAGCTGCCTGAGACCTTGACCATCCTGCTTCCTCAGTCTACTAATGAGCTCCTGGGGCCAGCAGGATCATTCTAATTTTCAAACCCAGAGTCACTGAACTAAGTCTTCTCCTGTGAAAAGCCAACTACAGTAAAGCAGTTTAGACCCCAGTCTCGTGCTAATCCTCACCACCCATTCCTAAGAGCTGCTTCTGTTTGCCTCCAGCTTTCATTACTGCCTGAGTCCCTCAGGCTGCTGCTCAGTTTCTGTCTGTGGCCTTGCAGAGAGCCGAGTCCTGTAGTACTCAGCTTCTTCAACTAGACAGTCGATAACCTGGAACTCATTCTGGACTTCTTCCAGACCTCTTACGAGGTGGCCTCGGTATTTAGGATTTGGCCCCTGCTCCCTGGGAAGCAGTGTAGTAAGCGGTTGATGGGGGAGACCAGGCCTGTATGTCTTTCCATCTCAGTGGGAGAGGAAGGAACTCCACTGGGTTTGTAATGTGCAAGAAACAGTGCCACCGATCCACATAATAAATACTGTTTCGTTTAATGCTCTAGGCAAATATTGTCCAAGGTTACCTGATTTTAGGAATCATCTAGGGTGCTTAAAGATGCAGCCTCCCATCCCTATCTCAGTCTTCTTGAATCAGAATGCCTAGGAGAGGTTTGGGAATCTGTATTTTAGATAAGCACCCCAGACAATTCTTATAATTTAGAAGACACTGTTTTCCCTGCAGTTGTTAAAGGGATAGGGAGGGGAGAAGGTGGCGGATGAGGACTGGAATCACCCGGGGAAGCTTTCTTGAATCCTCCACTCCCCCATACATATCTCAAGTGTTAGTGTCTTTTTCCAACTTGATTATGCAGCTTTGAAAATCTACATTATTTAATCTGTAATTTAAATGTGAACTTTATGAATGTAAATGAAATAATTTAAAAAGTAAACCATTTATTAATTTAGATATTTAAATAATTATTTACATTTAATAACACAAATTATATAAATGGTATGAATTTAGAAAAATTGCTTTTTCCTCACTCAATTTTATTCAAATTCTTCACATGCATCTTCTATAGCTGAGACTTTATGATCATTGGAACAACATTTTGAGTCATCTAACGGTTTCCTCCAGTTATTTAAGGGAGAACATGCTTTAAATTGAGTAGGATGCTGTCAGAAGAGATTTCACTGAGTTGCAAGAACCACTTATTAAATATCAGGACAGGTTTTTTCCCCTGCATATTCACAATCTCCACAAATAAGTACTTTTTATATTTCTCTGTTCAATGATTATTTAAAAGCATACTAATGATCTCCAGTACTTGTTCTCTAAGCTCGTACCCTCAGAAATAACTAATAAATATGTCTTTGTCTTTTTTTCCCTGATTTCATTAGGTGACTTTTTTTTTTGAGACAGGGTCTTGCACTGTCACCCGGGCTAGAGTGCAGTGGTATCGTCATAGCTCACTGCAACCTCAAACTCCTGGGCTCAGGGGATCTTCCTGCCTCAGCCTCCCAAGTAGCTGGGACTACAGGCACCCGCCACCATGCCCAGCTAATTTTTTCTATTTTTTGTGGACACGGGGTCTCTCTCTTGCTTTTAGGCTGGTCTCCAACACCTGAGATCAAGTGATTCTCCCGCCTCAGCCTCCCAGAGTGTTTGGATCACAGGTGTGAGCCATCGTGCCGGCTGTTAGGTGACTTTTATATGACAGAAAACTGCCATTGCTTGAGGTCCTTTCCTGAAGAGTACTTTGTTCAAAAAGGACAAAGACAAAAGTATAAGCCAATTCTCTGAGAAATGCTATTTTGGGAAAAATTTTGCTTTCTATTCTGCACATAAGGTATATATTACTATTTAAGAATGTCTGCACCTAAATCCAACTTGAACTTCCTAGGGACGTTAAACTGGCCCAGTATTTTCTCACAAGATGCTAGAAGGCAGACTGCGGCATACCTACACTTCCGGTTGTTTAGTGCCAAAAGAATAAATTGTAGAAAAGTCCAGGACTGCTTTTAGAAGTTGATGACTTAGTCAGCATTCGAAGTTTGCCTATAATTGTACATTGGATTTTAATGGGAAGCATCACAGTGTTGACTGTTTTTAAGATGATATTAATATTGCTGAAAATTCCATCATGGCAGCATAACTACTGTAAGAGGTTCCATAATTCATGTTATGCTGCGCATTGTCTGCAGATTGAAGAATGTTCCTCTATGAATTATTACATTTTGGAAGTTTGTCGATGCCATAATGGCAAATAAAATACAAATTTGTTTAAAAGGATTGAACTCAGAAATTTTTTTTTTTTTTTTGCATTTTCCCAATGAATAGAAACTGAAACTGCTACCAAGGTAGAGAGCAGAGTTCTAAGCTGTTCAGGTTAGTTTATTGGTGACCAAGTTTCATCAGTTAGCGAGTGGCTAAAATGGGTCCAGAGAATGACAAATTGGGGTGACAGGATATATGATAGAAGAAATATGGCATAGATAGAACGACAGTGTTTTGAAGAGCTATTGGGGGAGCACTCGGGGGAGAGAGGGAAAGGACACAGACATGGCAGCGCCACAGCTCTCTGCCAGCACAACACCAAGCACCTGTGCTCTCTCCCAGGAACGAGTTTTATATCAGATGCAGGTGTTTCTTTTAGAGCTAAACTTAGAAAATGAAATAACTCTGGTCAAACTCATCAGTTCATTAAAACTGAGGATTAAGCATGGTACGTATTATAATTTTTGTTACCAATTTTAAAAGCTCCTTTTAATTTTGAAAAAAACAAAGAAATGGAGTCCATGTAAATAAAGCAAAAGCACAATCCTAAGCAGGTTTCTTTTTCCTCACCCCTAATACCAAGAGCTGTAATTTTGGGAGAGATATCGGATAATTCAAAGCTATGTAGCGAATTGGGTCTCAAGAGAAGACATAAATTAAGAAAGCCACAGTAAAATGATTTATTAATGTTGTAAACAAGTATTTACTATTGTATTCAGAAAACACTTCTTTGCTTATTCATAGGAAAAACCTTTTAAAGTGAGAAAAGTTATATTACAAGTTATCTGGTGGAAGGAACCTACTAAACTAGTATTGTAAGCACTCCACTGCATTTCAAATATACTCACTTGCTATATCTCCATGATATTTTCTTCTGAAATATAGTATCGGAAAAGTGTTAAAATAGAATGAGCAGGTGAGGCATATCTTGAGTGTAGCAGAAACTGAGAAAAAAACAGAGGCATTTTTCCCTCCCAGTTCTCTCAGCCCGCCACCAGATGGTAAGCAAAAGCATAACCGTTAGACCTGCAATGCAGCAAAGTAGGGCGAACAAAAAACAAATAGCTGCTTCCTGTCTGACATTTTTGTTCAGGTAACCAGAGTTTAAACTTCTGTCCCTGATAATGACATAACCAACATCTCCATTACATTAATACCAGCTACACTCTCTGGGAAAACGTCCCATGTTTCTTATTAACTAATCCAAAGGGGAAATCCTGGGGGAAAAACAAGAGAAAAAATTATGGCAGGTATTTTTTTTTCTTTCCTGAAAAATCAAAAAACTCTTATTATAAAATATTCAAAGTAATTAATAAAATGTTTATAGTAAAGTCCATATAAGCCTTTCCAAGGTATTTTTTTTCCTTAATTTTACTCTAGGAAGACACTGATATAAATATCAGTCTAAGGGATAATAGCACTGCATTGGGTAAAACAAGTAGTCCAGATGGTTAACGGTAGATATTTTTAGTATAGAAAAATACATATTGCACAATGGGATTTCAATTCTTAAAATACCCATGCTTTATAAATAAAGTCTTAAGGTAAATATACCAAACTATTAATTATGGCCATTTCTAAGCAGGAGGATTATGGGAGATTTGGATATTGTTCATATTTCAAATATTGAACAATAATCATGTATTGCTCTTATGATCAAGAAAAAACCACCATTTTAAAAAATAAATTTTTAATTTTTTTTTTTTTAGTGATGGGGTCTTGCTCACTATGTTGCCAGGCTGGAGTGTAGAATCAGGCACAGTCAGACAGCACTATTACCTTATCTCCTAGACTCAGCTGTCCTCCCACCTCAGACTCCCAATTAGCCAGGACTGCAGGCGCACCACAGGGCCTGGCTAAAAAATAAGAAAAGTTTTAAATGCTGAAGAATAAAAATCTCAAAGTGTGTGATCCAAAAATAGCTCTGAGGTTCTAAGTTGCATATCCTCTTTTCAAAGGGTAGAACAAAAAGGCCTTACATGACACAAGACAGTCTGATTCCTTTTTAGTGTAGCAAAAACAACACAGGTTTCAGAGTTAGGAGATGTGGACTTGAATCAGGGTTCTTTCATTTTCTGGATAAGTCATTGAAGCTTTTCTTAAATGAGTCATTGAAGCTTTAAGAACCTCTGTAAGGCCGGGCACAGTGGCTCACGCCTGTAATCCTAGCACTTTGGGAGGCCGAGGCAGGCAGATCGTTTGAGCGCGGGAGTTCGAGACCAGCCTGAGTTAAGAGCAAGACCCCCGTCTCTATTAAAAAATAGAAAGAAATTAGCTGGACAACTAAAAAAATATATATATATAGAAAAAAGTTAGCCGGGCATGGTGGCGCATGCCGGTAGTCCCAGCTACTCGGGAGCCTGAGGCAGTAGGATCGCTTGAGCCCAGGAGTCTGAGGCTGTGAGTTAGGATGACACCGCTGCACTCTAGCCCGGGCAACAGAGACCCTGTCTCAAAAAAAAAAATAAAAGAAAAGAAAAAGAAAAATCTCCCGCAATGCCTAAAACGGTGTCTTGCACCTAACTAATCACATTTCCTGAGAAAAAAATGTTATAAAAATTCTACTCCATTCTCTTATTAGTGGTTTTCCCCTTCCCCACTTAACTCCCTCGCTACCCCAACAGCTACCGGATGGATCTAGAAACAAAGCACTTCACAGACTCTGCGGTCCAGCGCGCGGACAGCCGGGCTGCGGGCAGCTTTGCAGCCGGAGCCCGGAGCCCGGCGCCCCCTCAGAGCTCTTGAGGGCCCGGGGGTCCCGGACCCCGCCCGTAGCGGGAGGACCGGGGCCGCTTCCGGCCAAGCGGTTCCTCTGTGAAACCCGCGAGCGCCTGGGGACCCCGGATGGTCCCGGCGGAAGGTTGGCCTTCGGGGGGCCGAGGCGACAGGGCGAGGGCGCCGCTCGCTCTTGCAGACTGACCGACCGCCACGAAGCGACTGCCACGTCAGGACAACTTCACAAAACCCGGACGAGGGCGGGTGACGCAAGCCAAGGGCTGCGGCAGGGTTGGGCCTGCGGCCAGACCAGGAGGCTGACCTCCAGCCCGGGCGCCCGGTTCAGCGACACCCCGGCCGGCGCCGGCGCCTGCCCGGCCCTGAAGGAGGCGGGGAAACAGGAAGGAGGCGGCGCCATCAGAAGCCCGCGCCTCGCCCGCACCCTCACCACCCCGCCCGCAGTCCGGGCTGGACTGGCCGGCGTCTGCGGAGGCTCCCTCGGCCAGGCCCAGTCTGCCCGAGCCGCGCTGCGACCTGGACAGCGGCAGCGCGGAGAGGAGGTGGCAGCAGGACGGGAAGCCGGAGCCGGGCCAGCGACCCGCCATGGAGACCCGCTACAACCTGAAGAGTCCGGGTGAGGAGGGCTGGGGGCGGTGGGAGGGAGGGCGAAGTGACCCTGGACTCCGGTCCAGTTGCCGCGGTGCCCTCGCGTCCGCCACCACTCGCGACTCTGCTCCCGGTTTCGCGCTCTACGCGAGACCGCCGCCTGCCTGGGAAGTGCAGGCCGCAGGGCGGGGTGGCGGGGTGGCGGGGCGGGCAGCCACTGCCAATCCCCGGGGACTGATCAGCGCCCCGCAGCACCCAGCCTCTCCGTTTCCTTATCTCCGCCCACACATCTGGGTCGTAAGCTTATCCCTAAGGACAGGTGTAAAAGTGATGTCCATGGGTAGTGATCAACAGCTTCTTGCTCTACCTGCATCCTGAACACCGTCGTTATCCCTTCTCCGGACTTTTATTAGCCGTTTGAGTCACATTTAAGGATTTGGTAGTTTAAATATCTATTTACAGCATTTGGGGCAAATAGAGTTACAGACATGAAGGAAATGTTCTGTAACTAAGCTAGTTAGCCAAAGAGCTAAAACAAAACAAAACAAAAACAACTAGATGAGCCATGTATTTGAGAGCTAACCTTGATTTTTGCCAAACTGGCTAATATGAAATTATATCTATGTTAAGTCTTACACATTTCTTTTCCTGCATTGAATGCTCCTGCTTCATTTACACAAGTAATCCAAACAATCCTAGCCTCCAATTATTTTCTGGTGCATTATAAAGATATAAGAAAAGTAATCAGCTCTCTCAGATTAAGACAAACTTGAAATGAATCATTGGATTCTATAAATGGTATTTATTTTATCTGTACCTTGATAAATATGTCAGAAGGGAAAAACTCTGCAGTTCAGCTCTGAGTGATAAATCCTGGGATATTAGTGCTGGTTTGACCAACTCTTGCTGCCGCTTAAAATTTCCTTCCAGGCCGGGCGGGGCAGCTCACGCCTGTAATCCTAGCACTCTGGGAGGCCGAGGCGGGCGGATTGTTTGAGCTCAGGAGTTCGAAACCAGTCTGAGCAAGAGCGAGACCCCGTCTCTACTAAAAATAGAAAGAAATTAATCGGACAACTAAAAATATATAGAAAAA
>CAUYSK010097814.1:0-15097 GCA_963575035.1 Avahi laniger | reverse complement strand
TCAGTCTAGCTCACAGCAACCTCAAACTCCTGGGCTCAAGCGATCCTCCTGCCTCAGCCTCCCGAGTAGCTGGGACTACAGGCATGCGCCACCATGCCTGGCTAATTTTTTCTATATATACATTTTTAGTTGTCCAGGTCATTTCTTTCTACTTTTTAGTAGAGATGGGGATCTTGCTTTTGCTCAGGCTGATCTCGAATTCCTGACTTTGAGCGATCCACCCGCCTCAGCCTCCCAGAGTGCTAGGATTACAGGCGTGAGCCACCGTGCCCGGCCTCCCTCAACAGATTTCCAAACCTTCACCACTATCCTTCAACGCTCATTTCAACTTATAGGCCTCCCATCCCTCAAGAGGTAATTACACCTCTTCCTTCATACATAAAATTAAGGCATTACATTCTCACTCATTCCAGCCTTTCTTTCTTTTAGTTTTAGGAAAAAGACAGTCTTCTTCTCTTCAAGCCCTATCTGTGATCTTAACCCCTTCTCCTCCTGCCCAACTCCATAACCTTGTTCTAATCATCTCCTTTCTTGCTGTCTCTTGCGTCTTCATTGCCTCTCCTCTTCCTCTCTCTTCTAGCTGATTGTCCTCAACTTATAAGCACAGTCAGTCAAGCCTCTCCCAGACAAAAAAGAAAGACTGACCTCACAGCTCTCCATCTTCAGTCCTATCCTTCCTTTGAATCAAAATTTCTCTGAAGTGCAGTTTTCATTTCATGTTCTCAAGCACAGCTCAACCCACCGCGTATCTGACTTCTGTCGCCTGATTGCACTTGCCAAAATGCAAGTTTATTGCCAAATCCAAATTGGCATCTCAGGATATTTCTCTATGGTATTTGATATCTATTTCTTTTCTCTTAACATCCAAATTCTCCCTTCTCTGGTCATTTTCTTAATTTTACTCATGAGCTTTTCTTCCTTCTCCTCCCTTTAAATTTGATATTCGTACGTTGATCCCAAGGCTTAACTGTTATGTTTTTCCTGAGTGATCAGATTTACCCACTTCTCATGATTTTGGCAATTATTTGTATGCAAATGACTAACAAATTCATTCCTTTAGACCAGACCTCTCCTCAGGTTCAAGTTCATTCATTCGCAACACTTGCTGGATGTGTAATCCTAGATGGTTGCTTAAACACTTAAAACTCAAGATGTCCAACATGAACTCACCCTTGCCCAAAACTTTCTTTCTCCTGTACACCCAATCTTCCCTCATGGTACCCCATCCACAAAGACCCCAAAGTGTGAAGTCATCCTTGATTCCCCCACAATCAATTTTCTAGGTCCCAGTGAAATAAATTTCCTAAATATTTCTGAGCTCTTTTAGTTGCTCTTCCTACAAGTTCAAGCCATCATTTTCTCTCATGAGGATTGTTACAAAAACCTTCTACTGCTTCTAGTCTTGACCCTCAAATTCAACTTCCACACAACCAGCAGGGCTCAATATTCATTCATTAATTTACTTCACAAATATTTATGGACCACAAATATTTATTTACAGGATAAGGGGAAAAACTATTATTTTAGTGACCAGATGAGGATGATAGCAATATAGACTTCCATACTATACGGCTGGGTTGGCCGTCTGTCTTTGAACAGCCTGTAAGAGAAGAATGAATCTCATATCTTTATGTGGTTGAAAAAAATATCGAAGGGAAAAATATTTATTGACATATGAAAATTTCATGAAATGCAAAATCAGTGTGCCAAAATAAAGTTATAATATACTGGAACACAGCCATGCTTATTCATTTATGTATTTTCTATGGCTGCTTTCAAGCTGTAACAGCAGAGTTGAGTAGTTGTGGTAGCCAGTGTCTGGCCAGACCATCTGAAAACTCAGACATTTTAAAATATTTACTATCTGGCTCTCAACAGAAAAATATTACTGACACCTGCTTCTGCTTATGTTCTTGTTTCATTCGTTTTAGAGATAGGGTCTACCTCTGTAGCCCAGGCCGGAGTGCAGGGGCATGATCATAATTCACAGTAACCTGGAGTTCCTGGGCTCAAGTGATCCTCCCACCTCAGCTTCCAGAGTAGCTGGGACTACAGGTGCATGCCACCACACCTGGCTAATTTTTTAGAAAAGTTTTGTAGAGACAGCATCTCACTGTGTTGCCCACATTGGTCTTGAACTCTTTGCCCTAAGCAATCTTCTTGCCTCGGCCTCCCAAAGTGCTGGGATTACAGGCTGCCTATTGTATTTTTAAAATTTAATCATATTATACCCCCCCCCAAAGTAAAAGAAAAATGATTTAGAAGTTTTCATACTTTATACACTCTAAAAGGCTTATTTTAATTTATATATCTTCAAATAATACTTGGTTTAATAGACATTACATATAAAAGTTACCCCTCTAGTTAGTTCAATAAATATTGGTTGAGTGCCCACGTGCCGAGTATTTTTCTAGGCACAATAAATATAGGCCAGTGAGTTAGAAAAATAATTTCCGTAATATTAATCAGAGTTATGAAAATCTTTGCAAAGAGTTATGGGTTATGAAAGACAGAGGAGGGGTCCTAGCCAAGCAGGAATGTTCTTTCTGGTTGGAAGGGATCACTTAGCTAAAACTGCAGACAGTGTATTTATACCCAAACCAATTCCCCTGATAAAAGTACTTCATATGTTATATTCATTTATTTTTGTGCTCTAACTGATAAGAATTATTTATATAATTTAAAAAGTGAAAAGTAATATTTTAGATTTTCCATAAACATGTTGAAGCTACACAAATCTGAAAGCTTTCATTACCTCACAACTGCTTGAATACTCTAGTATTTTCACCAGTTTAATGGCCATTGTCACTTGAGCCTACAATCATAATGGACATGAAAATAACATAAATCTGATGAATGGTGCATAATGCAAATATTTTATACTTGTTAGCTGTGTATGTGTGTCAGATAATTGTACATTTACTACTCTTGGATCTCAATTAATTCATTCAGGATGGTTGGATATTAGTGAAAATAAAAAAAAATGCAAACACCATAATAATGTTACCTGAAAGGGTATTTCATTGCTTTTAGAATGTAGGAGACATTTCTCTCATTAGAGTCTTCTACTAAATTAGGGTTTTATGCTGTTGGAGTATTTGTGGCTTAGTGAAAGCTCATAAAATACACAGTAGCCAATAATGGAGAGGAAAGATTTATTGGCAAAGAGCCAAACCCCTAAGTCTTTTTTTTTTTTTTTTATAGTCATGTCAGAAATTACTTAGACATATCTTTTCATATTTCCTTCTGGAAAAAGGAGAGAATAGATATTTTTTTAAGTCGCTGACTTTTTTAAAAGGATAGATTTAAATTTAAAGACCTTCCACTTTTTATACTGGCCACTAAAATTTCATTTGCACTGATCCAAGTGCCAGCTGGAGATACATAGGTAACATGATTTTAAAAATTATTTATCATTCAATCTTTTGGTTATATTTTCCAATTCCACTGTCTGGATGAGGAAATAACTTAAGATAGGCTGAATTCTTGACTTGAATGCATGTTAGCAAACAAGATCCGAACTGAGCGTTGGTCTTAATAAATCATCGAAGATACTGTGCTATTATCCACCCACCACAGTGGACCGGAGCTGCACATGAGTCTGAGCATACTATTCTCATAAGTGTCATTGACTTTCTCAAGCCCCGTCAGTCTCCAACACGGAAGCGGTTCCTATGCCACAGGGACAGGGACAGATGGACAGAGTGACTTGCTTAGAAGTCAGTAGAACTTGAAGTTGGGGTGGATATGAAGTTGAGGAGAAATGAGTGATTGAGAATGACTATGAAAACCTAACAAATCATTTTAACTCAGTAAACATTTGTTTCATGACTTTTTTTTTTTTTTTTTTGAGACAGGGCTTGCTCTGTCGCCCAGGCTAGAGTGCAGTGGAGTCATCACAGCTCACTGCAACCTCAAACTCTGGGGTTCAATTGATCCTCTGGCCTCAGCTTCCTGAGTAGCATGTACCACCTCACCCAGCTAATTTTTTTCTAATTTTTGTAGAGCAGGCTCTCGTTCTTGCTCAGGCTGGTCTCGAACTCCTGACCTCAAGAGATCCTCCCTCCTGGTCCTCCCAAAGTGCTAGGATTACAGATGTGAGCCACCTCATCTCGCTGATTTCATGATACTAAAGTTTCAGAGGCTCTGTTTAAAGCCAAAACATTTAATAGATTTTTAGGTTAGATAGGCTGTCTTTCTAGGGCTTCCTATATTTTTAACAGACTAATGTATTTAAATGTTATTACAAATGATACTCTTATTTGAAATATAATACAGAATATAAGGTGTAAAAGTATTATATTCTCAATCAAAAGCACATTTTAAAAACACCTTCATGCCTTAAAAATAATATTAGGGTACTACGTGCCTTGAAAATAATAGTAGGTGGTACGTGTGTCCTTTAGTGAAAAATCTTATGGAATGCTATAACATTTATAACATAAAATGTTTTTAATTAAAGTGCATTGAAAATATTGGCCCTGATTCATATGATTTAAATTGCAAACTAAATTTGTTTTTTTTTTTTTTTTTGAGACAGAATCTCAGTCTGTCACCTTGGGTAGAGTGCAATGGCATGAGCATAGCTCACTGCAATCTCAAATTCCTGGGCACATGATCCTCCTGCCTCAGCCTTCTGAGTAGCTGGGACTACAGGAATGGGCCACTATGCCCAGCTAATTTTTTTTATTCTTAGTAGAGAGGGGTCTCGCTCTTTCTCAGGCTTGTCTCAAACTCCTGACCTCAAATGATCCTCCTGCCTTGGCCTCCCAGAGTAGCAGGCGTGAGCCACCATGCCAGCCAGAATGTGCTATGTTAACATTCTATGATACTATGATTTTGAAGTTTAAAAAAAAATACCTTTCTCATAAAACAAATAAATAATACTAACAAATAATAATAAACTGATAAAACTTTACGTTCCTAAATAAAACTCAGTTACTACATCTGATTTAATTCCCAAATGTCTCTGTATGCATTAAGGACAAAAATGATTTTCTGATGTCTCTGATATCAGAAATCCTCTCTGACACCTCCTCCAGGTTTTCTATCTGGGCCTTCAGTCTGCCTTTCATTGCTTAATAGTACCTTTGGCATTTGAAATTTTTCCTGCCTTCACCTGTTTTCAGATAATGAAAATTTACTCAGTTCTGTGAAAACTGTCAGTAGAAATAAAATAGCCCTTCTCCTTATATGTATAGAGATAAATGTGCATGTCTCATCCACTGTGTACACAATCCCAAATCTTATAATTTTAGGACTTAGGTATTCAGCAGTTTCTCCACAGTTATGTTTTTAGTCAAAGCCTATGAGAGTTCACATTTTGGTAGTCTCCTCTCATCCACGGTTTTGCTTTCTGCAGTTTCAGTTGCTTGCGGTCACCTGTGATCTGAAAATATTAAATGGAAAATTCCAGAAATAAACAATTCATAAGTTTTAAATTAGGCGTTGTCCTGAGTAGTGTGATGAAATCTCCTGCTGTCTTGGTCTGTGCAGAGGTGGGGAACCTGAGGCCTTGGGGCCACACGTGGCCTTTAACTGAATCCAAATTCTGCAGAACAAATCCTTTTAACAAAGGGTTTGGTACTGTCAGTGGTTTCAGGCATTCACTGGAGGTCTTGGCATATATCCCCCTTGGATAAGGGGTGAATGCTGTACATAATCTCAAAATTGAAGAAACGGCTTCCCTAAGAAAGCCATATCAGAAAGTCCAATTTATTAATAGTTTGCAAACAAAGTAATGCTTAGATTGAATAAATCAATAACATAGAAATATGATTTTTTATCATAGCTAATAAAAATATTATATTTTCAGTTCGAATGAATTTTCCCCTTTACTTACAGATTATCTTTTTCAGACTGCTTTTGGAAGACGTTTAACATTCCTGCCATTAACCTGTTTCAAAACAAATTGTTTCCTAGGTCAGTGTTATTTCTTTGTACAAATAAGTAAGTGTCATTAAATGAATATTGCTTTCAGACTCCAAAGCAATCAAACTTGATGAGTATTGCAGCTGCCCACTCTCCATAGCTAACCCTATAATAGTAGGTGTTAATGTATGTCATTTAATGGACTTTTAATTTTCCTATAATTTAGGGAGTTATAAGGGACAAAACATGGTAGATAAAGAATGATAGTATTCCAGAATTTAAAAAAAAATACCTTAAGTGTGAAACATTCAACTATAAGGAAGAGTAGAATAATATATTCTACTGGATATGTTAACTATAAGTTGTTTTATTTCAATACTTTAATATCTAAATTCTTAAAGCTTTTGTGGAGTAAAATATTCCTTTGTTTTTATTTTTTAAATCTATATTCATTGGAGGAATTTAACTGCATTTTAAAGCAATAACCCATAAAACAGAAACATCATTTTAGTTCTTTTTAAAAAAGTCATAAGTGCAAAATCCAGTTAATAGTCAGGTATGTTCCACTATGAGACTATTAGAAATCATAAGATAACTCAAAAAAATGGCTAGTTGCAAAATAAATATCGAAAATCAATAACATTTTTATAGAGGAATACTAACTAGAAAAATAATGGAAAATTATTATTCTAGTCACATTAACAACAGATACATATAACCGAGTAAGAAATGAATACAGCAAGCAAGATACAGGCTTTTGTGAAGAAAATCACACAATCTTCCTATAAGATATGAAAAAAGACCTTGAAAAAATTGACTTATTTCTAGCTGGTAAGAGTTAATAGTCAATTTCTCTTGAATTAGTTTATGGGTTAATACAATTCCTATCAAAATTCAATAGGATTTTATTTTGTGCTTCTGTGGAATGATTCTAAGTGCATCATGAAGAATAAATAAGCTAGCAAAACCTCTGTGTGTGTGTAGGTGTTTGTGTGTGTGTGTGTGTGTGTGTGTGTGTGTGTGTATATGGATATGTAAATACATATAGAGAGAGAATGATGAAGGGAGAATTGAATTTTTATGTATTTAAATTTATGTCATCCAATACCGAAACAATTAACAAAATATACGAATTCAACACGAGGGAGACAGAACAATGAATCAATGAATAAATACATTGCAAATCCCCCAAATCTACCTACTTTATGTAAGAATTTAATATAAAATATTTTTTTGAAATCACTGAGGAAATAGCTAACTGCTCGCTAAATTGTACAGGCACAACTGAGGTGGATTATCATTCCCCTAATTTTACAAATGAAGAGACCAAAGCACAGAGAGGTTAGGTATCTTGCCCACAGTCTCACAGCTAATATTCACACTCGGGCAGGTTTGTTTTGGAATCTGAGCCTTTACCATTTCACTATCTCTTCCTAAAATTTAATATTTACAATAAATTTATTTTACAAATAAGAAAATGAACACAGAAAAATCAAGTAACTTCTCAAGTTCACATATCAAGTAACAGATTGTTTTGCAATTTAAATTCAGACAATCAGGATAGTTATTTGGCTTTCAAAATATTTTTTACTAATGAATTAAAATTTACTAAATCCAGGTCTTTTAAACTTATCAGATTATTTTTCTAAAACAGTCTCATTCTCATCAGGTATGTTCCACTATGAGAACACTTTTAACTGGATTTTGCATTTATGACTTCTTAGAAAAGAACTGAAATGATGTTTTTGTTTTATGGGTTATTGCTTTAAAATGCAGTTAAATTCCTCCAATGAATATAGGTTTAAAAAATAAAAACAAAGGAATGTTTTACTCCGCAAAAGCTTTAAGAATTTATACATTAAAGTATTGCAATAAAACAATTTATAGTTCACATATCCAGTAGAAAATGTCATTCGACTCTTTCTTATAGGTGAATGTTTCACACTTAATGTAATTTTGTTAAATTCTGGAAATTATAAGCCACCTGATACAGTGTTCTTTCCAGTGTTTGGATAAGAAACTGTGAGAAAGAAGAGATGTCTAACACCACCGGCTATGACCTTCTCAATTTAATAGAGACACAGATCAAAAGTTATTTTTATTTTGCATAAAATTCTCCAAAATAGGCTCACTTCAGATTTCACCTTCTTTGAGATGAAATTCCAACTTTATTTTGCTTCCATTCCCAACTTTATGACAAAATAAACTTCTCTGTCCTCACCATGCTATGTTTTCTTTTTTATTCCTACTTGTAGTTGAGCACAGACCCCAATGTACTGTAGTTATGTATAAAAATGGTGGTTGTGTCAAGATAACAAGGTTGAAGCATAAATTATTTGTATTCTTAATGCATATTACAGTGCCTGGCATATAGTAGAAACTCAAATATCCCAAATTGTCCTGAATCTGTTCATCTATTTTGTACTGTATAGAGCATCCTCCTATACAGTACAAAATTGGAGGCTATTGAGACATAGACAAGAACTCTTGACTCCTAATCTCCAGAAGCCAGAAGAAAGCAGGTAAAACACCAAACATAAGAATTTTAAAATCTGACTTCAATCTTGGCTCTATGACCTTTTAGCTATTGGCCACTGAGATTCATTTATCTTTCTATAAAATGGAAATGATAATATTTACCTCCCGGGGTTCTTGTAAACAATAAATGACAAAAAAAAATTGGTAGAAGGACCAATTATAATGTCCACTATGTGCTACTGGTCAACAATGTTTATCCTATTAACATAATATAGTCATTAAGCTACTGCAACATGTCACCTCTTCTGTCGACTATTTTATATGTTATTTTACCTGATCCTCATGACAACTCTTTAATTCAGCTAATGATATTCTAAATTTACTAGTGAGAAAACTGAGATTCAGAGAGGTTCAGTGAGTTTCCCACGTTCACACAGCTAGAAAGTAAGGGATGGAATTCCAACTTACAAGTATCTGATTACCATCTTTGCTCTTAGCCACTATTTTTTTCTACAAAGCAATAGCTAAAAAAATTGCAAATCTTTATGCACTAACCAAGTTGCATTCTAGAACATAAATACTAAATAGATATAGATTTGAGGGGAGAGCAATAAAAAATAGACTTCCTAGATGACTTCAGTTTTGGAGCTGAAAACGAGCGTGTTCTAGTATTAATAGAATAAGGATTTACAAAAAACCACATGACTCCTAAATTCCTTCTCTGTTCCAAATTTTGTTTCTAATCTATAAACGATCTACCCAATATTTCAGTTGAATGTCTCGATGACTCCTTAAACTCAAGAGATCCAAAATTAATTAATCCAACTTTTTTTCTTCTGTCACTACTTTTTTGCTACCCTGCCACCCTCCTACATGTCCCCCGCTCCCCCAACTATTTTTTTTTTCCTTATGTTGCTACATAATGTCTGTGGACTGCAACTCCACCCCCTCCCAACTGCCCAAGTCAGAAATCTGGAATTCCTCCTTCAACATTTTCTCTCTCTCTCAATTTTTTTCCTGAAATTCCTCTACTTCTCCTCCTTCCCAATGGACACACCCCGTGCTAACCACAGCAGCCTGTATCCAGGTGAACTCTCCAATCTGTTCTCCACACTTCAGCCAGAGGAGGGCTCTTTCCTAAATGCATTTCAGATCAAACTGCTCCTTCGGTCAAATTTTTGAAAGTCTCCTCTTTGCCTTGGGGTGGGGATTGGGGGAACAAATCTTTTAGCAGCTTTTATCATCCTCAACAAAGCTTTCTCCTGCCCACCCTACCTGAGACCTGCTAACACTACCGATGTCCTTCAGCTACTCTGAACTGCTAATGGTTTGAGTTTTTTGTTCCTGAAATTCTTTTCGGCTGGATTGTGCCAATATTCCCACCACTTCATTCACCTTCAGCTGCCTGACTTCTATTAAAATTATCTGTTCACTGCTGTTTCCAAACTTCAAATTCTACGCTATGCTTTGCAGTAACTAGCCTGGTGCTTGTCTCCTAAAAAAAAATGACTTTCTCTCTCTCTGTCTCTCTCAGTATTGGTAGGTTGTGTAGAAAACTAACATCTAAGCAATTTAAAGAAAGTTAATTCTTTGACTATGGTTAAAATGTTCTGATTTTCATTACCTAGTTTTAATTAATAAGATAGTTCACCTCCAGGAAATGCCTCAAAACTTCTATCTAACTGCTGAGTTTTTATATACTGAATAACTTTTAAATGCAATATAATTTTTAGGCAAAATGTATTCCTCTAATCTCAGTTCCTTCCCAATTTAAAGGTAGCATTTACTTCTAAAACCCTTGGTAAAGTTTTGGTGTGTCCACACGGAAAGAAATTCCACAGTTTGCCCTTTTGTTTTTGCCTCCTCCAAAGGATTTTATATCTTGAATTTAAATTCTCAGCCTAGAAGTCAATTTTTTAAGAAGCTATCTACATATATTTATATTTATTTAACAGAAAATTTTTGAGGATCTATTATTTGCCAGGCACTTTACTAGGTCCTAAGGATAAACAAAGATTTAGAAAAGATCCCTGATCTCTAAGAGCCCACAGCGTGGGAAGGCTGTTAATGTTTACATTCGATGAAACAACATTTGAGAATTTCTAGTCCAATGTTTGCTGCATAGAATTAATGTGTGAGAAGAAATAATCAATATACGATAAAGCAATTACTATTTTACTGGTTTACACAGAAACCTCTATTCAGCATCTTCTTTGCAGCTGAAATTATTTTACTGAACATAAAATTACAATATATTAACCAAAGATGTTTTGATTTCAGAAAACAGTATCTCTAAGTCTACATGCATTGAATACATATGTACATTTTAATAAACCATAACAGATTTTGGAGGGAAACCAATGCCATATCAAATAAAAGTTAACTGATTGACAGGAGCAAGCTCAAAATCTGAATAACTGCAATTATTTTAGCTGTTTCATTTTTGTCCTGATGCTAATGTCACTGAATTATTTTAAATGGTTTTAAAGTAGCGAGTTTGTGATTCGCCAGAGATTAAGGAAAGCATGGTTTACCGGCCAAGACCCTGACCTTCCGAAATCCTGAATTAAAATCCCTTTTGTACAAGTTGTTTTAACGTGAACTTGATACAGAAACTCAGAACCTGGGAAAGGAGATCTGAAAGGCACCTTTCTGGAAAACAATTGATTTGCTTCATTTCATTGAAATGGCTAATGCTTTGATGGTTCATATTTACAATGGCTTGATGTGTTGGAGTTGATATGTTGGAATCTTTAACACCATAAACTTGATCAGAACTTCCTCAGTAATAAACAGATGGGTTCAAGGCGCCCCTCCTCACCAGGACTCCGGAGCCCATTTGCGTACCAATTTGTAGTTAAAGACATGAGAATGGTGTTCTTCATGCTCAACTGCTCCAGGTAGTTGAAAATAGTTCTGGGAAGCTCAATACGCATACTGGTTTGGGAGCCTGAAAGACTTCAAAGAGAAGAAAATCTGACCTTTCTCAGTAAAAGGTTATTGCTCAGTTTAATTCACTTTTAGATCTGAAATTTCCGTAGTACTTATAAAACACGTGAGAAATATCTATTTTCCTTCTAATTGACTTTCTGAACAACCCAGAAGACCGACAAGCTGGGATTCTAGTTTGTAAATTATTTCAAAATGCCAAAGATGTCTCCAATTTCATATTTCACAGCATGTATCAAAATGTGCCAAAATTCACTCTATGGTTGAAATGTGTGCCTGTTAAAGAGCAAGTGACAGCAAGGGACACACGCCTCTCCTCCACATTAATGCATATAACCCTGAGGCTGAAACTTGAGCAACTAGAAGGGCCTGGGTTTTGTTTATTTGTTTGTTTGTTTTCCTTTTCAACTCCACTTTTTTGGAGTTGTTCTGGGTAAGTGTATTTTCTTTCTTTGCTTTTGAACGGCAAACCCTATTTAACTGTGATCATGTTGAGGCCATTAAACTAGTACAAAATGCTAATTCCCTATGCCTCTCACCTTTTTCCTTTTTTAATATCAGAAAGTTTTCATTGAACAGGTGCAAATCTCACCCAGATTACTTTCCTATGAGTTTACATAGGGATTTTGCAGTGGCAGCATTTAGGTCTGTCTTGGTGAGTTCAGAGATAACCTAGCAGAGTTACCAACAAAAATTCCTACCGACACATTACAAGATAAAAGAAGTCTATGGGGGTCATACCTCAGTACCCAGTGATAGAAAAATTATCCTCTTCAGGTTTGTAGAAAATCCTTAACAATAATACCATCCCAACCCCTCCACACTCCTGCCTACAAAAAGAATTACAGTAACCCCTTATGAAAAACTTCAGGCCAAAGATTGAGGAATCGTTTTCTACTGTATAGTGAACTGCTCAACTTCTCACCCAGATTTCAACAAAATCCTGCGATTCCCAGCCTTATTTTTAATGCACTGCTCCTGTATTTAACCTGTTTCTTTGTGTGTTAAAAAAATAACTGAGTCATAGATTCTTGACAAACATGGTGATCACAGAAATAGCATGATTCATAGTAAAAGAAGTCATTTGTGCGGGAGACAAAAGATGAAACAATTTTATGTCAGGATTTCTCAAGTGTTTTTAATTTGAGTAAAAATAAGCAGCTTGGGAATTGTTTGCATCTTTGAAAATAAATCCCGATCTGTAAGAACTATTATGGATCAGAAAGCCTTTGCTGAAGCTGTTCATTACCAAGAGAACATTACAAAAAAGAATCGTATCTAATAAAAAGCAAAATCACATTTTAAGTCAAATTAAACCATAAAATTACCAATGTATTTTATTATTTTTAATGTATATTATGTGTGTATATATCAGAATAGTATATGATGCTGCTTTTCCTATGTCTCAGCTATTCAAATTGTCCAGAAATTGATAAAAACAAAAAAATTAAAAATCTCCTATTTCCAAATATCTTAATATTTATTGTTATAACAAGAAAACATGCAAGTAATTTTTTCTCAATTTTCTGTTTTAGGATCTTAGTAGCCAACTAAATAAGAGAATATTTACACAAACAAAAATTAAGAGGATAATTAATTAAAATTAAATTAAGCATATTAACTAATAATATGAGTATTTCAGATTATGTAGTTACAGACTTAAATACTAAAATCAATAGAGATGAAAAATTAATCTGATGTCTCCAAATTTTCATATATGTATATGTGTTTTTATCTACTTTTATTACCTCAGGTTAATCAATACATAATGGCTTGCCAGCAAAATTCCAGAAGCTCCTTTTCATTTCAACAGTGGTTCATAATCCCAGCAAAAATGTGAAAGAAAATTCTAAATCCATTTCTGACTGTCTTGTTGCATTACTAGTTTACAATTCCGAACTCACCTATCTTTCCTGTGTTTGTCTCAACTAGAAAATTGGACTAAAATCTCTCCTTCTCCATAGGTAATGTATATAAAATGCCCAAAGCAAAAATTATATATCAGGTATAAAATAATGTGGTTAATTTCCATGTTTCTTTAAAGAAAAATTATTGTGAACTATAACCTGCACAGTTACAAACAAAAGGTAGAAATTTAAAGAGAGTAATAACTGATAGGTTTTAAATCCCAAAAAGTATGGAATTCAATCAGACAAGGGAAGAGTTAAAATATGAGAACTTCCAAAAGCTTGGATGACTTTGGAAACACAGATCAAAAACAAAGAGAAGGAAAGTATAATTAACTCCATTACTGCTCAGTCAAATGAAAACAGCCATGACATCCTTTCTTATTTATGACATCGGCAAATAGCTCAATTCCACTCTTGGATATTGCTGTAGGACAGCACCGGTTCCACAGCAGGTGAAACAGAAACAAGCTGCTAAAATTTATGTCACTAGATCATCTTATAGATAGAAGATTTATGCAGAAGTCCCATAAAAAATAAGTAGCTTTTATATCTTCTTATAACAATTCTTGTTCTCTAGCAAACAAAAGTCTATACATAGAAAGCTAAAAATTGTCTAAAGTGCATTTAGAATAATGAAATGCATATTTACTGAAATATGTAGTCTCAGATATTTGATGTGACCAATAACAATAAAAAGTCTTTATACAATCAAGCCATCTATTAACATTTAGGAAATATTTTCATTTCTGAGTTGTCTTCCTTAGTAATTGGAAAATTCGTCAATGTGGTGTATATTCACCATTGTACAGAAGGTGCAAAAGAAGGACTAGCAAAGGGAATATACAGGTCACTCACAGTGTTTCCTGGGATGTTCTTCAATTATTCTCCACCTTTGTTCTAACCTTTCTGATCAAACCTTGCCTGACATCCCACCTCCCATCCTTTACCCCAGTTGGAAATAATGTTACCCTTCTCTGAAGAATGCGAGCGCTTGCTAACCTTAGTCTTATTATCTTTGAGAATAGGAATTGTGTCTTAATCACTTTGTTATTCCTATCGCCTATGACAGTACTTGGCATGCAGTAGTTATTCAATAAGTGTATGTATCAGTAAAGAATTTCATGTATTCTATTACCTCAACTCAGATGGCAGGAACTCCCTCATACGTCTCTTGTATCTTGTCTTCAATGCCTAGCATAGGTACCTTGTCTACAATAGGTGCTCAATAAATATTAGTTGGTTGTCTGATTTCCTGAGTTAAATAAATAGTTTTACAATGATATAAAATCTCTTATTCACCGCTAGTGAGAGTATAAACTGCTCCAACCATTTGAATGGCAATTTATTTTTACAGTGATGATCAGGACTGTTCATAGCAGTGTAGTTTGTAAGATTGAAAAGAGCAGAATAGATAAATAGTGGTATATTCATACAAGGCAATGCCATAGAATAGTGAAAAGGTATCAACTATCCCTACATAAGTCATCATGGATGACTTTCCCAAATAAAATGCTAGGAACAAAACCAAATTGCATATCATTTATATAAAATTTTAAAGTATGAAACAATACAATCTATTGTGTCGTATGCTATACATTGTAACTATTTTGCTTTAATGCATGGAAATAAAAAGCACTATAGTACATTGAGCTAAGTGGTTGCTTTAGCGTAAGGAAAGAATATTGCAGTCATAGGTATACGGGAATGTAGAACACTGGAGAGTCCAAACATTACCATTGTGTTGGTGATGTTTTACTTTTTAGGTTGGGAGTTGAGAACAGGAAATTTTTAATTACAGGTAGTCCCCAACTTATGATGTGTTGATTTACAATTCTTCAACTTTGCAATGGGTTTGTTGGGGGTATTAAATGCATTTTTGACTTACTATT
>CAUYSK010097808.1:0-25254 GCA_963575035.1 Avahi laniger | reverse complement strand
TTTGCATTTCTATTAAACTCTGTACAATACAATGCATTTGTATTATAGAAAAAGTCTATTATCTCTTTCATATTATGTAAGTTTATAGACTTAAGTCTATCTTGACTTTCACTTCAATTGTATTTTGTAATAAGACACTTACATTCTCAATAAGGACACGGGGAGCACTAAAGGGAGGGAAGGGCACGCCTTTAACCTGCATTTGGGCGAGGCAAAGACATAAAGTGTAACTAGAATGTCTGTACCCTCACAATACCTTGGAATAAAAAAAAAAAAATTTCCACTTCCTGTCACCCAGCTCTGTTCAAGGGAGATCTTTAACCTGGGTAGCTGTTTGGCATTTCTAATTTGGCCCTGGATTAGTCTCCTGCTGTGTGTGTGAGATGTTGAACACATGGGGAAGCTACCTGCGAATCTCTGAGTTGTGGAGGTGGCGGGGGCACGTGCTTGCCTGAGGGATGAGCCGCAGATGCCAGCTTAGTGGAATACTGACAAGAGCAGGCACATGACTCCCAACATCACTGAATGTCCTTTTTCTCCTGCCAGTGGACATGACAGTTCAGGATAAGGTGGCTGGAAGACTATGAGGGCAAATGTGACACAAAGCAGAAGGCTGTCCCGAGCCTGCCAGCTGGTTTGTATTTCCTCCTGGGACAGGGGCTTTCTCTTGTAGGGTGGGAAGGAGTGAGATCTCCATGCGATTTTATGGATGAGTTTTCGCTTTTCCAGATGCAAAGAGAGGAGCCTTAATTACCTTGTATACATTTCGATAACAGCCCTTGGGCACGAGGAAGGGGTAACTGGCAACAGATAAACTCTGCTTTTGCTTCAGTGTCGTCTCCTTCATCTGTAGCAGGGGGGTGTTGAGTGATGCCACAGGCAGCTGGAAGGGCTCATTTATTTGACCTAATTATTCCCAGTGTAGACCTGACTCATCATAACGGGCTCTTCTTCAAAGGAAATGAGAGCCAGATTGTCTCCTTGGCAGCAATGGAAAACAAATGCTATCCACAGAATGGCTGTTAGATTAAAAAAAGGTGCAACTTGCCTTTGGGGTCTGCCGATATTTAATGATGTTACCAAGAATAGAGGACTGGAAAGAGAGTAGTGTTAACTTCTGATATTCTAGCTTTCTAAAAATGTTCTTAATAAAATTAACTTGCCCTTGGATGCCATGGACAAAAGTAACCACAGACTCAGGATCTGGGGAGAAATGGAAGCTGTGAGGTGTTTTTATTCATAATCGATGAAACTCCTATGGGTACAATGGGGGACTTTTCACATGGGGACCTTATTATTTCTTAGTCCTCTTGGATGTTATATTGAAGAATCATGATCGTCTCTTTTCTAAGGGATGAAGAAATGGAGAAAGAGAGTTGAAATGACTGTCCTATTCTTACTAAACAAATTCAAACACAGAATGGGACCAGCACGCCACATTCCCTCTGTGGAGCCTTAGAACAGACTACACTAGTTCAGTGGCTCATTTCTGAATGTTGCAACTTCATCTCAGACCATTGTGTATTGAAACACGGATGCCCTGAAAATACTCATTTAAATTTTCCCTGGTCCCACCTTTCTGATTTACAGTTCTGGTTGAGAATGTCACACCCCCAAGAACATGGGAAAGATGTGTACTTGGCGGATTCCCGTGGGACAGTCTGACACTCAGCCTTTCGTTCAGCAGTTTCCAAAGCACAGGACTGCATTGATGCCTTGTTGACACCACTGTTCAAAAGTTGACCTGTTGTTGCTGGAACCTCCAAGAACTCTGTGTTCGATCTTGGCCTGGATCCTGTCTTGGAGGAGGAGAGGGAATCCCACAAGCTACTTGTAAAGAAGATCCCGTTATTCCGTCAAATCCGCCCGCACTGTAGCAATCCGTGCATGCAATAGCAGTTGGCATTCTGACACATGTACACAGTGTTTTCATCTCTTCCCTAGAGTTGGGGCCAAAGCCTGAGGTTCCTTTTGACATGACTCTGAAAAAACTCTGGATTTGTGCTCCCCTGTGCTCTGCAATAACATACCAGCTCTGCGGTGTGGTCAATGTTTACCTAGTTGGCGGGAGAACTTCTTAACATCAAAAGGAAAACATTTCTTCTGCATTCCACATAGGTAAGATGTGGTTTGCTGTTCTACAGAGCCGAGGACTTAGGGTGGGGAAGGGATGAAGCAAGAAAAGAAAAACAATTTCAGTTTTTAAGAGATCCTTTTTTCAGGGCTAAAGCGATGGGGGCGGGGCAGGGAGTGAGCAAGAAAGAGATGAAACAATAGGGGAAGATGAAAGATCAACAGTTGTTTTAAAGAGTCAGAGTCATGACTGAGCACATGTTTCCTTTGCAGTTAGTTCCAAAAATAGATGATTAGTGGTGAGAAGCAACTGGTTTCTGATGCTTATCAGAGGTCAGTCGATATCGTTTCCAACTGTTGGGGTGAGGTATGGGGCGGACTATACATCTAACAGAAAGAGATTACTAAACTTGGTGGTGCCTTGGATTAGATTTCACAGGGCTCTTTGCTGGCCAGACAAAGAAGTTAGCTGAGTAAGAGGAATTTACCCAAAGATTAAAGGGGCTGGTAACTTGGAGGGCTCATTTCAGGTGCTCTCTATTTTAAATAGGACTGGTCCAGTGGTGGTTGATCAGTCATAAGGAAGGGTGCGCAGTGAGTGAGGGATGTGCGGGAGGGGACACACTGCAGACCAACTGGGTGAAGAGGCAGGATCCGGTTGGGGGAAATTCGCACTCTCCCCACTCCACAGACCCCAGGATGGGCAACTGTCAGGCCAGAGATTCTCTGAACCTCTCATATTACCTAGAAATGGTAAGGGGCCGAGTGTGCCCTGTTTTCAGGGAAAGAACAACCTTGCTCTTAGTTGTGTGGTTAAATGGTTTGTCAGTTTGATTTAGTTTGTTAGTTGTTCCATAGCAGAATCTGCCAAGGAGTTTCCCCAGGATCTGCTCCCTTGTTATAGAAACCAAGAGAATCCCAGCTGGACGGAGGGATCTGGATGGCTGAGAATAGTCCTGGAGGTGAGATTATGGCAACAAGAGGCCTCAGCACTTAACAAATGCACTGATTTGATTTATTTTCTGGATGTATGTAGTGCCTTCACGTCTCCTTAAAATAGGGGCAGCGCTGGAGGTATTAAAGTTTATAAAATTCTCATGAGTCCTTGGCATGTAGTCTGCGCATGCTTCATATGCGAGGTTGCTGACTGAATGTTGGTCTCTGGAACTAACATTCCACCTTACAGACTGTTCTATCCAGCTTGCAGGTTCGAGTTAAGCTCTGAACAGCCATGAGGCCCTTGTATCCCCCAGAGTGTGATCTTTCCGTTGGGCTGCTCTTTGCAGAGCCCTGTGCCGTGCACTCTAGGAGAGATGTAGGAAGTCGTAGGCCTGGAATTGCCTTGGCACCGATATGCAAAGGCCAAGGAGGAGGGTATGTAGGGATATTGGCTGCTTTGTTCCTTTTTAATGTAGGTTTTCTTCTCAGATTGAGGGGAACAATATAATGCAGTTCTTAGTATATTCCAGGAACACTTATTGGGCATCTACCTTGTGTCAGTCTGAGATTCAAAATTTGGTAAGACAGAGAGCGGCCATCAAGGAATTTATACTTGGCTTACATTTCTCCACCCCTCGCCCAACTCAGTTTGTCAAACGTAGTATTCTTCTTCTTTTTAATTTCAATAGATTTGGGGGATGCAGGTGGCTTTTTTGTTACATGGATGTATTATATAGTGGCGAAGCCTGGGCTGTTAGTGTACCCAACATCTGAATAGTGTCCGTTGTACCCAATAGGTAATTTTTCATCCCTTCCCCCTTCTGAGTCTTCGGTGTCCATTGTACCACTCTGTGTCAACATGTGTACCTGTAGCTTAGCCCCTACTTTTAAGTGAGAACATGCAGCATTTATTTTTTCTGTTCCTGAGATACTTCACTTAGGATAATGGTCTCCAATTCCATCCAAGTTGCTGCAAAGGATATTGTTTTATTCTTTTTTATGGATGAGTCATATCCCATGGTGTGTGTGTGTGTGTGTGTGTGTGTGTGTGTGTGTGTATGTGTGTGTATTTTATTTATCCACTCATCAGTTGTAATTGTGAATTGTGCTGTGATAAACATGCAAGCGCAGGTGTCTTTTTGATATAATGACTTCTTCTCTGTTGGGTAGATACCCAGTAGTGGGGTAAGCACAGTATTATTCTTACCCCTGGCATCTTGCATAGACCCTGGCCCATCATGGGCACTCACCAAATGTTGAAATGATGTACAAAGGGAAGTTGGCCTTGATATTTTTCTTTCGTTTTTTCTAACAACTTTGCCTCGCAGATGCCAACTGACTGTCTTCCTCCTGTCAAAATACCAGACCGTGTTCCCCTCTAGGCTGCTTATTTCCCATCGTGTCTCTTATGACCAATATGAGGAGAAACAAACCTTTCACTTTATGGCAAGAGTGACTTCCCACTAGCATGTATTATGTCGTATAGAGGCAGAAACTTTTTGTCCTTTGGCTCACTGCTGTATGCTCAGCATCAGAAATATTGCCTGGGACATATGGCTTTCAATAATTATTTGTTGAATGAATACATAAAATTAAAAAATCAGGACAAAACATCTTAACTGTATGAGTCAGGTTAGGTTAAGATGTGCTGCAGTAACAACACTGGAAATCTCAGTGTCCGAGCATAGACAGGTTTATTTCTCTTTTGCACAAAGTCAGCTGTGGGTCCTGCAGCTTTTCAGGTCATCTCCTTTCCCAGTGGCAACTTAAGGATCCAGTCTGATTGCATCCTGGAGCTATCTAATCTGGAACATGGAGCTTTTGAGTTGCTATGTTATAGGAAAAGAGGGTGGAAAAGTTGCATACTCACTCACAAATGCTTTGACCTGGAAATGATCCACGTTACTTCTGTTCATAGTCTTTTGGTTACAGGACTGGGAAATATGGGCGAGCCCATGGGTATTTGGCGAGTATGCCGCACTAAATATGTTAGTCAGGGCTTGCTAAGCGGTGCTGTAATACCCTGAGAAATTAACTGTTGGTGTCCCACCCTCACTCTTACCACTTCAGTGCATGCTGACCAGTTTCCAAATGCCAATATTTGCATTTTTTTTTTTTTTGTCTGAACTCTATCTTGGGACACGAGAGGCTGCCTTAGCTCCAGCATAGGAGGCTCTCAGTGGCTGGGAACTACCTGACATCAGGCTGGTATGCAAAGTTTAATAAGTCATATAGCAGCCATTGAAGAGTTTATACTGCTTAAATTTCTGGCTCCTAACTGGAACTAAGCTTGTCAAAAGGCACCATTGACTCAAACAATGATAGATGGCAGTTGGTGTATAAATACCCCAGATCGCTCACTACTTGGGCGAGATGGCCCTGAGGTGCGTTTTCTACACTGGCTCCGAGACGTCAATTGGATTAAACTTCAATTTTCCTTCCTTGATAACAAACCTATTATTAGCTATCTCCCCTTCCCTGTTTCATTTCCCCATTCTCTTGACAGTGTTTCTTGGGATTCTCTCTAAAATTAATTATTTGTACTTGAATCTGTGTCTTTGGATCTGTGTATGGGGAAAACTAAAAGAGAAGGTTACATAAATAATTCTCATTTTGTGTGTGTGTATGAGAGAGAGAGAGAGAGAAAGAGAGAGAGAGAGAGAGAAGGAGAGAAAGAGAGAAAGAACATTTATACAAAGGATTCGGGAGACCTCCGCTTTGTAGAACTGCCTACAGTAGCTGGCATGAAGGAAGTGAAGGAATACAGATGAGGGGAAAGGAAAATACTTGAGATTCCAGAAAGACCTTCTCCTATACCGTGTACTTAAACATATAAAGCCTGGGTCCTGTTGTGAAAGTATTAGCTACCTGAAATCGGGAAAGGAATCCCGACGTTTTAAAGTAGGCACTTCCCAGCAGTCTACATGGAACCTGGGGCAATTGGAGCATTGTGTTTCTAAGCACTTCTTGGAGGGATTCCAGAAGTGTATTTGCATAGGCTGACAAGCAGCTGTGCTTCCTTATTACTGCAATATCGGGCTCAGAGTCCAGGCAAGGTTCTGAAGGGATAAAGCTGTTCCTCGCCTCTCCTTTTAGTGTCCTTTATTGCTTTTTGGTGATTCCATATGCCCCAGGGTCATGTAATGGTAAAGTGACCTTATAATTTATCACCCAAACCAGGGCACTTTTAAAAATTACTCTCCAATATACCAGTGAGAAAACTAAGAAATCATACTATGCTCTAAAGTAGGTGGTGGTGCCAGGATTTCAAGTTAAGATCTGGGTGCTTTCTTACTGCACCGCTCATGTTCCATGTTGATTCTTGCAAGGGGCTCCATGGCAGAGAGGGTGGGGCCGGGACTTTGGAGACAGGAGATGCAGGGTGGTCCCAGGTTTCCTGTTCACTCACGGGGGAACTTTGACAAGTCCTTTCCCTTCTCTGGGTCCAGTGTCTGTGTCTGGGTAGGAAAGGCTTGAAACTGGATAATAACAATAATTATTAATATTGTAGTAGTAGTTGTATTTTCTCAAATACCTAGTCACTCTGATTAGTTGCTTAGATTGCTGAAACCACTAACTTTGGAGCCAGATATCCTGGGTTCAAATTCCAACTTCTACCTCTTACTACCGTGAGATCTGTGGACAAATTACTTAAAAACATTTTTAGCAGTTGCATTAAGGTGTAATTGACATACAATAAATTGCAATACACTGTACATATTTAATAAGTACAGTTTAAAATTTTTGATATGTGTATACATGCTGGAAATCATGAAACCATCACCACAATTAAGAGAGTGTATCTATATATTACCCACAAAATTTTCGGCATGTTCCTTCGTAATTCCTCCTTCAAACCCTTCCTGGCCCCTGCCCTCTGCCCTACACTGCAAGCAATCATTAATCATCTTTCTGCCACTTAAATTAGTTGCATTTTCCAGAGTTTTAGATAACTGAAATCATGCAGTAGGTTTGAGTTTTTGGTGTGACTCCTTTCACTATGCATTATTATTTTGAGATTCATTCTGTGTTTTATCAATAGTTTATTCCTTTTCATTGCTAAATAGTAGTCCATTGTCTGGATATACCAGAGTTTGTTTGTCCGTTCACCTGCTGATGGACATTTGCGTGGTTTCCAAGTTTTTGGCTATTATAAATAAAGCTGCTCTTTGTAATTCATGTATAATTCTTTGTGTGAATTTATGCTTTCATTTCTTTGGAGTAAATACCTAGGAGTAGAATGGTTGGATCATTTAGGAGATGTATATTTAATATTTTAAAAGACTTTTAAATTCTTTTCCAAAGTAGTTGTACCATTTTACATTCCCGCCAACAGTGTATGAGAGTTCTAGTTTCTCCACATCTTCTGTAACACTTGGTCAGTATTTTTAATTCCAGGCATTCTAATAGGTGTGTAGTAGTATCTCATTGTGGTTTTAGTTTTTTGCTCTTGACTAACGATGAAGAACATCTTCTCATGTACCATCATTTCTCTTCTTAGATGAAGTGTCTCTTCAAATCTTTGCCCATTAAAAAAATACTTTGTTTTCTTATATTTTCAGAGTTCTTTAGAAGCCCTAGATAACAAATCATTTATCAGATATATGTCTTGTAAATATTTTTTCCTAGTCTGTGCCTTATCTTTTCATTCTTTAGCAGGTATTTCATGAGCAAAATTTTCTAATTTTGATGAAATCTGATTTATCAATTTGTTCTTTTATGGTTAATACAAAGTCAATTTTTCTCCTAGAAGGTTGATAGTTTTGGGTTTACCCTTAAGTCTACCATCCATCCATTGGGAATAAGTTTTGTATATGGTTTAGTGCAAGGTGTGGATCAGAGTTCATTTTTTTTGGCATATGAATATCCAACTGTTCCAGCACCATTTGTTGAGAAAACTATTCTTTCTCTGCTAGATGGCTTTTGCACTGTTGTCAAAAATAAGTTGTCCACTTATTGGGTCTGCTTCTGCACTTTCCATTCTGTTCCACTGATTTTTTTGGTTTGTTTTGCGTTTATGTCAATAATACACTTTGCTGATTACTGTAGGTTTATAATAAGTCTTGAACCAAAAAAGTGTCAGTCCTCCGATTGTGTTCTTCCTTTTCGAAGTTGTTTTGGCTCTTCTTGGTTCTTCATGTTGTCATATGAATTTTAGAATCAGTTTGATAGTTTCTACAAAAAATATGCTGGGATTTTGACTGACATTTTGTTGATTCTACGGATTGATTTGGTGAAAATTGACATCTTAACACTACTGAGTTTTCTGACCCACGAACATGCAAACTGAGACACTTTTGAGAATGAAGGGAACAGTATGAGTACACTAGGGCAGTTCTGGGCAGATTGGGAAATACGGTCATCCTACCTAGTGCCCTCTCATCACTGCATGTGATGACATCTCATTGCTGGCATGGTTCCCAGAACTCTCATCTACTCCCATCAACTTCAAAATTTATTATGTTTCCAGTAGTATCAACTATATTCCTGTGTTTTATTTTTTGAGAGACAAGATGTCACTCTGTTTCTCAGGCTAGAGTGTGGTGGGGTCATCATAGCTCAAGATGAGGTCACTGCAACCTCAAGATCCTGGGCTCAAGTGATCCTCCTGCCTCAGCCTCCTGAGTAGCTGGGACTACAGGCACAAGCCACCACACCCAGATAATTTTTTATTTTTTTTGTGGACATAGGATCTCTCTCTTGCTCAGGCTGGTCTCGAACTCCTGACCTCAAGAGATTCTCCTGCCTTGGCCTCCCAATGTTCTAGAATTATAAGCATGAGCCACCACACTTGGCCTGTATTAAGTGTATTCCTGGTACAAATATATCAAAAAATAACCCCTTAAAATTACAGCATGCCATTGACCATTTTTCCTGCTTGACGAAGGTGATAATGGGTTGCCTGATAAATCAATCCCTAGTAACAGTTAGGTAGCAGATGTATTATTCTATTAATTTACTCATTCTTTTCACTCACAAATGCACCCAACACATACATGTAGAATACTTGTGTACTGAGCATATTGCTTGGTAGTAATCATTAACTTTTAAAAACTAATTCTGAAAGCAGGTTAGAGGGAAGGTGCTTTAGATTGTTTTCAAACATTCATCCCTCTCAATTAAATAACAGATGTAAAATGCCTAGTGCTGTTTCTGCTGCATGCTGACCCCTTCTCTTGGAGCGCATCATAGCCCTGGACTGTCCCTGCAGCCAGTCAGGAAGGGCTCTCCTGGGGAGGGAGAGAAGGATGTCAACCCTGGTCTTCCTATATTCTTCTGGGTGGATCAAAAGCAAAGCTCATATAAAGCTGGCAAAAGAAAACTCAAACTATATTGTAGCGAAAAATCTGAATTAGTTCTTGGTGTCACTGCCAGCAATCTTGCAAGACACTTGAGGACATGCCCTTCATCACTCTTTGCTGTCATACAGTCAAGGGTCAGGGCTTGGGTGGAGTAAGGAAGGAGGTGGTGACTTTGAAGCCCTTCGCCATTCTTGTGAGCAGGAAGTGAAGTATCAAGGATGTTATTCAAGAATTCTCTCCCTGCTGAGTTCTGTATCGCCATGGCTTCCTGTGTACCTCTTCTGTCCTGTGCTCCTTCCCGGGGAAGCTCTGAATCTATTCAGGTGGTCAAGTTGATTAGCTCAGCTGGTTAGGCTCTGGGGCTAAGGAAATCAAGCTCACAGTTTCAGCCTCCAGATGAGCCAGTTAGCTCTGCGCACAAAGCAATCAGTCCAAGTCTTCAGATTGCCTCACTAACCCTCACCAGCTGGCATGAAAATAGGTGCTGTGCAGGACCTGGAACACGGATGGCTAAGTAACAGGCCCATCCCAGTCCTGGAGAATTCCCTGTAGAGGAGGCCCTCCAGAAATTAGAAACTGCTCATTTGATTCTGGAACTGTTCATTAATCTGGCAGTACTTCGCTTCAAGGCCTGGTGTTTATCTTGAAGTAATTTGTGAGTGACTGAGGATTTTGCATTGTTGTAAAAATTGCTTGTTGATAGTGTACCAGCCTACTTGATAAATGATTCCTTGCTTCAGTCTGCTGGAATGCAGATGAGACTTGAGGAAAGAAGCCATGGGTCAGCAAGTTGGGGCTTCGGAGGTTGAGTTATTTATTTAAAAACTTCCGTTGAGTGTCTTCCATGCACTGGGCACAGTTTTAGATGGTGGGGACTTAAATATTTCTTATTTCCATGAATGTTTCATGCCTATTTCATGTGAGGCATCGTACTGGACGCTAAAGTCTTAGAAAAGAATGAACACAATCCATGCTCTCAAGGAGACCTGAGGCTTGGGCAGGAGATATTAACGTTTTCTGTCCTATGGATCTTTTTGGCATTCTGGTAAAGCCTGTGGAAGCCTTCTCAGAATGGTGATTTTAGAGAGGAAGACAATAAAGCACATGAGGTTACAAAGGAAGCCAATTATAACACAATACAGTTGCGAAAATATTAAACAAAGACATCAGTGCTAAGTGCTAAGTACTGAACATGTAAACCATGCTCCATGCTTGTTCACAGCTCCTTCTCAGGGAAACTGCCCCAATCTCAGCTCTTGCTGCTGGGGTGGTCCTGGCTGTGTGTCTGTCCTCCCAGGTGCTGACGTGGGAAGCGCTGACATGAAGGCTGCCGATCCATGCTTAAGCAACTGGGATGCTCTGACCAATCAGAAAGGGCTTCCCCATCAGAGTTTTACTCTTAGGCATGTGTGATTGGAAAGCAGGAAAAATTCTGGCAATGACAGGGAGCTAAGGATAAACAAATACAAAAAGTGGAGTCTGATGCACAACTGCAAGGCATGAGGTGTCATGAGCAAAGTAAGGTTTTGAGGAAGCTGAACCCATGAATGGGCAGAAGCTACTTAGAAAGAGAGAAGAGAGCGATGAAGTTATTTGTGGTGGGAAGAGAGGTAGACTGACATGCTGAGAAGCAGGAGTAGCTGAGTGGCAGAAGGGTGAAGGGCAGAGCCTCAGAATGAGAATCCAGAAATCTTCCTCCTGAAATCCTTGGAATTGGTTTGGATCCAGAGCAACACTTTAGTTGGCATCTCCATTTCAGTTTCTCCTATGGGGCCTGGTTGTTCATCTTCACTTGAATTGAGTTGAAGGCTGCCTTCCTGGCTGACATGCCCATTTTCTTTATTACCATGCAAATTCTTACAATAAACTTTCATTTCCTGAGGCAACTAGAATGGAGTCTCTGTTCCTCGTGGTCAAAAGAGTCAACTCCAAACATGCCAGGGTGGGGGTTAGCCGGGAGAGGACCATGAGGATGTCAGATTTCACCCCAGCAGTGAGCAGGGGTGGGGCGTGCTTCCCAGCTCCCTTCTAAGTTGGTTTCAGATTTGTCAAAAATGATCCAGTTATTTCAAAATTTTGGCAAAAAAATTTCATGGGCCATTAAAATATTGCTTCTTTTTCATGTTGGTGACATTTTAATTTAATCACACTATGTGATGTTTATAGTAAAATATTTGGTGTGTTGGGAGAAGGGTGTGGTTAAAGGGAAAAGTCAGTATCAATAAAGAAATTCAAGGTAAATGAAAGTGATATTTAATAATGGAATCTCATTCACATCTAGATGGCTTGATATTAAATAATTGGTAGTAAGGGGGAAAAACCAATCATGAACTCTAAAATTTGAAGTTGCACACAGATCACTTAATAGATTAGAAAGTGTAGCTCATCGTAGATGTGAAGGAAGAGGGTATTGGAACCAGATAGGGACTTCTTCATGTATCTATTGAGTGATTATCATGTTGTCAGGCAAAAGCAAGACAGATACTTCCCCAAGGAGTTTGCACTCTAGAGGAAGAAGATAAATAAGCAATAAATAAAAACAAACAAAGAAATAGGTACTTTGTGAAATGTCCTAAGAAGGACATAAAGGGGACCCTGAAAAGAGAGCTGCTGGGTGGGGTGGGGCTACTTTAGATAAGCTGGATAAGGAAGACCTACCTCTGAGGGGAGGAGACATTTGAGCTCTGGCTTGAAGGATGAGCCAAGGCAGCCACCAGGAAAGACAGAGGGAATGTGGGTGCACCTTGGAGAGGTCTGTGTGACAGGAGTGTGGGAGGAAGACAGCCTATGAGTGGGGCTGGAGGCAAGTAAGAATGATGTTTATGGAATGCCCACATGGACCAGGCTCTGTGCTAGTGCCAGAGACACGACAGTGGACAAAATAGACAAAGATCTCTGTCTTCAGAGAGTTTATCCTCCAGAGTGGACCAGGTTCTAATGTTCCCAGTATGTTATAATTAAGGGTTTGGATTCTAGTCTGAACGTGATGGACAGAACCTGGTTCAGAGTGACACAATCAGATTTGCTTTTTAAAAATTCCAGCTCTGAGAGCGACGTGGAGAATGGTTGGGACAGGCCAGTCTACGTGCAAGGAGACTGTCCGGAGAGTGGTGCGAGAAAGAAGATGCTGTTCAGAATGTAGACAGTGCAGTAGGCTGGAAATAAATGGAGCCATTCCAGAGGTATCAAGAAGGTACCGTGGACAAGGTCAGATCACAGACAGGTGAAAATTCTAAAAGGATACGGAAGTAAGTATATGGTCAGGTTTCTGACTTCAAGAACTGAGTGGATGGCGTTGCCATTTATTTTGTTGGGCAATACAGGAGGAAGTACAGATTTTTAAATTGTATCGTTCCTGTTCTTGATGAAATTTGTATTTTAATGAGGAGACAAGCATACAAATAAAACACTCCATCAGCCAATGTACCAGTAAGGATAACTTAAATTATGCTGTGCTAGCAAATGACCATTAGAACAGTGACTTAATACAGCAAAGATTTATTTTTCTGCCATGCTACATGTCCAAAGCAGACAGGGTAGGATGGGAGGGCTCTTCTCATTGTAGTCAGTGGTCTGAGGCCAACATAGGTTCCATCTTGACACGTGCTTCCACTGAGAGAAGGTAAAAAAAAAAAAGAAAAACACAGAAATAAAAGTTATTGAAAATCAAGAAGGGGGCAGTGGGAGAAGCGGAAGGGGAAGGGTAAAAACCTACCTAACAGGTACAATGAACATTATTTGGGTGTCGGGCACACTTACAGTCCTAACTTAAGCATTATATTAATAAAAACTATCCAAGTAACAAAAACATTTGTACCCCCTTAATATTTTGAAATAAAAAAATGGAAGGGAAAAAAAAAGGAGGGAGAGAAGCAGTCAATCACATACTGGCTCTTCAATCTTCTTCTGGAAATGGTTTATGTCACTTCTGATCACATTTTATTGGCCAAAGCAAGCCATAGGGGTCACGCCCAACTTCAAGAAAGTGGGGAAGCTCAATCCTTCCCTGTACTTGGAAGGAGGAAGACTACTTGTTCTTGTTGTTGTACCTTCTCAGGTGTTACACAGTTTCAATTTACTCTTTATTGATAACAGTCATTTTGACAGCTTGAATAAGGTGGTGTTTGCTAGACTTTTCCACTGTAAAGTTCTTTTCCCCTTTGGAATTAATAAAAATATTGGTAGAGAGTTACTTGGAAACTATGTAAACCTCCCATTTCTCATCAAATTTTTAATTAACTAATTGATGTCTGAACAGACTCGTGTTTCCTATTTATTCAAAGGGTTATCCTTTGTTACTATCGTTATTTACTTTGATGCTCAAATTATCCCAGGTTTTGCCAGTGGGGACCCCTCCAATCTGGCTCCTGTGTTCTTTGTTGTGGCCCTGCATTCTTCGAGCACCTTGTCACCTCTGGCTCCGGGCTCATCTCATACTTTCCTTGCTCCAGCTCTGGCCACAGAACCAGCCATTTCTCCAAGGGGCCCTGATTGTTATTAGCAGAGAATGGTAATTAGAAGTGAAGATCTGAATGTTTGCGTGCTGTTTGCTTTTGGGGTGTTGCTGCTGCAGGCTTTTCCAGTGGACAGAGCTATAGGATAGATGTATGTATGTGCGCATTCTACAGACACACATCCACACCCACACATTTACAGCTGTTCTTGTTTATTTACCTATTATTATCTCTATTTATCTATTATGTATATTATAAGCCATGAGTTCACACTGTGGCTCAGATCCGTAATCCTAACACATTGAGAGGCCAAGGCGGGAGGATACGTGAGCCCAGGAGTTCGAGACCAGCCTGAGACCTCATCTCTACAAAAAATAGAAGACTTAGCCAGGTGTTGTGGGGCGTGTCTGTAGTCCCAGTTACTTGGGAGGCTGAGGCAAGAGGATCGCTTGAGCCCAGGAGTTTGAGGCTGCATTGAGCTGTGACAATATCACTGCACTCTAGCCTGGGCAATTAGAACAAGACCCTATCTCAAAAAAACCCAAAAAAACAAACAACAACAAAAACACAGGGTATATTATGATTTTCTCTTTTTCCATATTTACAAATCCTGTCTCCTCCATTGAGAAAGTTGGTCCTCATATATCTAATATATTTACTTATTTCATCAGCCTCTCCCACAACCCCCGGCCATGTGTAACTAAACTCCCATGGTCACTGCTATCCCCTTCCCTGAATTGGCGCCCTCCTCATCTTTGATCTCCCACACTGGCTACTCCCATTACGTGGGTGCCCTCCTCACTCTGCTTGGACTCTGACACCCAGACTATCCCCTACTCTTGCCTGGACCTTCTCACCCTGACTTCCCTTTGTGTGAAACCTTCCTCACTTTGTTTGGGCTCTGACTTGTCACTCCAGGTTAGTGGAGACATTGCATCAGCACAGATGTTAGCGTGATATTAGGATAGGACAGGTAGGATATTCCCGTATCCTACCAGGTATCTGTTTGCGGCCCACTTTTGCAGGGAATGCGTGATACTGAGAATGGGTTGCAGCCAACTGAGAGTTAGCAAGCCAGTTTTTCTGATCCCCGGTCCTTCCTTCTCTCAACTTCCCGGCACGGATAGCAATGAATGGAATCCATGGAGGATTTCTGTGGTTCCTTTTCTCAGTTCCAGCCCCAAATGGATTTATTTTGGAAAGTAAATGTAAGTCCATTTACACATTTTCAGAGTTATCTAAAGGTGGAAAAAAATGCTATTTTTCAGCAGCTCAGAAATTTTTCAAATGCTTTTTTTGTCTTTGAATTACTCAAAAGCAGCTTTGTTTGGAAATTTTAAACTTGGCATCCCTGGTACATAACCCTGAACGAGGAATGTGTGCTTTGCCTTGTTTGAAGAAATTTGGTTTTGAAATAACAAAGTTATGGATGTTTAAAAATACTGCTCTGAGCAGCCGCTGTGGGTTATTTTCCTTTGCCTTTGAAACATGCTCTGTATTGTGAAGCTGGTAACTTTCATGGGTGGGGGAGTTTAATAGCATATACTTAAAAAACTGATGCAAATGTGAGATCATTTTATAAGCCACATGGAGATCTCGTTGAAACGTCTTTTCGATTTTTACTCAGTAAATTCACTTGATCTCTGAATAACTTAGAATCATTGGGCATAGTGCCTGTGTACATATCACGTGCTCAGTAATTGTTGCGCTGATGTGAATCGAACACGCTTGTTCTTATTTGGCTACGCATTTTCCCCTCCAGCTCCAAGTTGCTATGTAGGGTCTAGGAGAGAGGTTGGCAAATTATGGCCCATGGGCTCAATCCGATCTGTCACCAGTTCTTTTTTTTTATGGCATGCAGGCTGAGAATGGTTTTTACATTTTCAAATTGTTGAATAAAAATAAAAAGAAGACTAACACTTCATGACATGAGACGATGATATGAAATTTAAATTTCAGTGTCCATAAGTAAAGTTTTACCAGAACGTAGCCATCCATGCTCATGGATTTATGTGTTTTCTAAGACTGCCTTCGCACTGCTATGGCAGAGGGAAACAGTTGCAATGGAGACCACATGGCCTGCCAAGTTTAAAACACTTACTATCTGGCCCTTTACAGAAAGAGTTTGCTGACCCCTCATCTATGAGATAAAACACATGTAGTCTGTTCATTTTTGAGATTACTTGCTATAAAATTTAAAGGCTCCCTTTTTGCTTTCTACCTACCACACTTCTAGCCTGCCTCTTCTTTGACATTTGGTTGAATTCCAACGCAGTTTCAATAATAAAAATGATTGCGGAAAGAATAAATGTATAAAACACCAAGTCGATTATAAATAATTTTTGGATTCTGTCCATTTTGTTAATTGTCTGCACTACCATTTCCATATTAGATTTATTAATAATTAAATCATGGGTGAAGAGATTTGGATGATGATCTCTATCTTATACATCTCCAGGTTTCTAGTTATTGCATTAGTTTTGCTTTCTCAAGCTCTTAATAAGCTCCATGAAAGTAGGGACCAACTTTTGTTACTTCTTTTGGGTTTCAGAGACATAGTGTGGGGCACAGGACTTAGAATCACAAGTATCCGACTGCACTGTACCTACATCCGAGCCCCTGAAGGTTATTGGAGGTGATTGCACATTTGTGATCGGCACAGATCTCAACTGGACGCCCCATCCTGCCTGATGATCCTACCAGACATCCCTGGTAAGTTCACTTTCTCATTCTCGCCAGGTGGGTCAGCTCATCTCCACTTCACAGAGACTATGGAAGGAACCAGAGGAGAGTTAGGTCTATAATTACGTCATGTGCACCTGCCTCTGTATCTACGTGATGATGCAAATCAGCATGGAACAATAAGTCTCTTCACCAAGGGTAATATTCCCTCAATTTCTGTCCAAGATCCCATGGCCTTGGCCTTCTAAAGGACTGGGATCCTCACTTACCCTGTCGTTGTTTCTGCTGCCAGTTATCCTCTTTTTCTATATCACTCCGATCAGTACCTAAGCCAGTCTTAACAAGATCTATCCTAAAAGCCTCCCTTTCCCTGGCACCCTCTTCCGATTACTGCCTCATGTCTTTGCTCCTTTTAAGAGTATCTGCTGACACCGTTGCCTATACTTGTTACTTGCATTTTCTCATGGCCTATTCTATCCTCAACCTATTCTAAACAGGTGCTATTTCCTACCACTCATGACACTTGTTAAGGTCATCAGTGACTCCATCTGACCAAATCTTCTGCATGTTTTTTTCCCTTCTTTGCCTATTAATAGCACGCAGCGTGGTTGTTCACGTTCTCTTTAAAATACTTCCTTCTCCAGTCTTCTGGAACACCATGCTCTTCTAGTTTCCCTCCCACATCATTGGTGACTTCTTCTCCATCTCCTTTGGTGACTCCTTGCAGAGGCTGAGCATCCCAAATCCAAAAATCCAACATCCAAAATGCTCCAACATCTGAAATTTTCGAAAGCCAATATGACATTCAGAGGAAAAGCTCATTGGAACATTTTAGATATAATGCATATATTCTGAAGTCTGAAAGAATCCGAAGTCTGAAACACTTCTAGTCCTAAGCATTTCAGATAAGAGATATTCAACCTGTATCAACCATGTCTTTTTATTTTCTGTATTCTGTGGCTCTGACATCGGAGGCCTTGCTGAACCTGGAAGCATTGCTCCTCTCAGGATTAGCCAATCCCTAGAGATAACAAGCAGCCTTTCACATGCAAATCAACAATACAGAGCCCATACCCCCAGGCATTTTCTTTATCAAGCTCTTACACTAAGGCCATTATCCCCCTGCCCTAATCACCCAGGGCCAGGTACCAGACAACTAGCTAGAGCCCCTACACCCCAGAGTCTGCTGAAATGATTTAAATGAGCCAATCCTAAACCTGCTCACACTGCCTCACTGCCTCATTGTGGAAACCACAGTAAGGGCTCTTGCTCACATTTCCCCATTCCTTTGCCTCCAGACACACCCCATGCTTCCCGGGTCAGCCTGCACGACCTGCTAATGCCTCCTGTATCTGGGGATCTGTGAGTACAAAACTTCCTCCTTCATGACAGCCATTCCTGTGTCTGTGTGTCTTACCATACCCGATTAAAACAAATCCCGGGTACCCTTCACACACTCTTCTCTTTTCTAACTTTTAAATATTGAAGGTTGTCAGAGATCTGCCCTTGCTCGTCTTCTCCATCTACTCTCCCTTCCCTCGTAAGCTCCAATTTAGATGCACGGTATCAAATGTTATCTATATTCGCTAATCACCTTCAAGTTTAAATGTTCAGACCCCTCCTCTTCTTTGAGCTCCAGGTTTATATATCCAACAGCCTAGCTGACATGTTATATTTATTATAGACACCTCGAACTCAATACACGCATCACTTAAGGACAGGGATAAGTTCCCAGAAACACATAGGTGATTTCATCGTTGTACGAGTATTATAGAGTGTACTCACACAAACCTAGATGGTCTAGCCTACTCCACACCTAGGCTATATGGTATGACCTATTGCTCCCAGGCTACAAACCTGTGTAGCATGTTACTGTACTGAATACTGTAGGCAACTGCAAGACAATAGTAAGTATCTGTGCATCTAAACATAGAGACAATACAGTAAAAATACGGCATTATAATCTTATGAGACCACCGTCGTATACGGGGTCCATCATTAACCGAAACATTGCTATGCGGTGCATGACTGTATCTCTAAACTGAACTTTGTATTTGCTCAGCCCTTCCCTTCCCTCGGTGAGCAAGTCCGTTCTCATTCACATTCAGGCCTGTTTCACATCAATAAATGAACTCACTTTCCACCCAAATGCTCCAGTACATAAGATGTAGGAGTTATCGTTAAAATTTTTCTTTCTTTTGTATCCTACAACCAATCTGTGGTAGGAAGAATTCTGAGAGGACTCCCAATGAAGCACATTCTTGTATAATCCTCTCCCCTTTAGTGCAGGGGACACTTTCACTTGTCTTTAGCCGGTGAAATGTAGCAACAGTGATGAGATGGGCACTCGGTGATCACCTTGCATTGCATATCTCTGACTTAGCAGACAGGAGCAAGACAATCTCCTGCTGGCCTGAGAAGCTCAGCTGCTCTGTTTTGAGAGGCCCCTGGAGGGGGCGACATGGCAGGGAACTGTGAGGACCTCTATGCACTGAGAGTGGCCCCCTGGTTGAAGCCAGCAAGAAAACAGGGACCTCGGTCCTGCAACTACAAGGCACTGAATTCTACCAACAATCACGTGAACTTAGCAGAGGACACTGAGCTCCAAAAAGGTGCACAGCTTGGCTAGCGCTTCAATTGCAGCTTTGTGAGACCCTAAGCAGAGGACCCAACTAAGCTGTGCTTGAACCCCTGACCTACAGAAACTTTGGGAAAATAAATGCGTATGTTGTTTTTAAGCTGCTAGGTTTGTGACAGTTTGTTACGCAGCAATAGAAAACTAATGCACAATCTCTCAGCAAGTTTTGTTGGTTCTCTCTTCAGGACATATCTAGAATGCAGCCATTTCTCATCACTGCCACCGCCACCTTGCCCCAGTTCCTGGTGTCTTTTCTTCACAACGTCACTGGCCTTCTCTCTGATCTCCCTACACCGGCTCTTGCCCTCCTACCACCACGCTTCACCACTTTTCAGAGTTGTCTTCTAAATGTGTAAAGCAGATTTTATCACTGTGATGTGCAAACCCCTCCACGATCTGCCCTTTGCCTCTCTCTGACCTCTTACAGCACTCTTTCTCCACTGCTGTTTGCACACGTGTCCCCGAACCTTGCTATTTCCCAAACACACCAAGCCATTCCTGCCGCTGGGCCTTTGCACTTGCTTCTGCCACCTGAAACGCTCTACAAATGGACCATTATGTGACTTCCCCCCTTGCTTCCACTGTGACTCTACTCCTCTAATGGGCCTTTGCTAGTAAATAGATATGCAGTAGCCACCTTTTCACTCTCTGACCTGTTTTCTGGTTGATTTTTCTTCTTAGCACTTCATACCATCTGAAATTAATTAAACATTTATTTATTTCTATTGAATAGGTAGGGATTCATGGTTCATCCCTTCCTCTAAGATTTAAGCTCCACAAGGGCAGGGAATGTCTGTCTGGTCTCTGCTTTATCTCCAATAGCTAGAACAGCACTTGGTGTGGAGTTGGTCTCCAAAAGGACTTGTCGAATGAATGAGCTCACTGACCTCATTTCCATGTTAACGTCTCTGTGTTTGCTGTTGCTTCTGCTTGGAACCACGTTCCCTCCAGGCCTCCTGTCAGCTTCCTCTTTATCAGCACTCGGCTCTCAGCTGGCATAACTTCTTCCGAGCAGCCTGTCCCTGCCAGCCTGCGCTCCCAGCCTGCTCCCTGTGACTCTCCAGCACAGAGGTAGGCAAGCTTTCTGTCCACAGTCGGCTAGTAACTATTTACGGCTTCGAGGTCCATCCGAATCCAGTTGCTGTAGGACGAAAGCAGCCGTAGACAATTCACTAAATAAGTGAGCCTGGTTATTTATTTATGGATACTGAAACTTGCATTTTGTACATGTCACAAAGTATTAATCTTCTTTTGATTTTTTCCATGTTAAAATGTTAGTTTGTGAGCTACACCCAAACAGGTGGTGGACTGGATATGGCCCAAAGGCTGTAGTTTGCTAACCCCTGCTTTAGAGCATCACCTTCTTTTATCTGGTGTGGAAAATTATGTTATTTATTCATTTGTTTTTGCACTTTGTTTCCCCTTCTTGGAACATGGTCACTTTGAGAGCAGGAACTTTCTCACTGCTCTCTTCTCAGAGCCTACAGCACTGCCTGGATGCCTGCGTCCCAGGCTGGAGCCGCCCCCACCACCTTGCTCCCTCCCCCAGCCCTCTCTCTTCTCAGGCTTATTTACTTTCCTTTTCCAGGTTAGCAGCATCCCTCTTAGGAATTCAGGGTTCATCTCAGGAGAGGGAACCAGTAAATTGGCACCTGATTGGAACAGGAACCTCAGATTTCAGTGAAATGGGGCCTGATTTATCTTGATTACAGTTGAATTCCCAGCACCTAACTGTTCTGATCACATTTTATTTACCCTGGTGGTAAGGGAAGGATTCCCCTCCATAAATAGCCTGAGACAGTCCTACATGAGACACTTGACACTGGGCAGGTAAGATTGACAGCAGTTTATTGGTCACGTATATTCACTCTGGACACGGCATGCCATGCTGGGCCTGTGGGGTTGTACTTGGGGGCAGGGAGCCGGCAGGGGCTTGGGAAGCAGACTTTGTAATGACAAATGGGTGGGGTGACTCTTGGTTCCTATGTGAGAATGCAACTGGCTTGCTTGAATAATTTTGTGGGCTGGCAGGAAGGTGAAACCCAGTAGGTTGAGGACCAGGTGGGGTGCAGATGATCCGGCTGATGGGGAGCTAGCTAGGAAGAGTGTGGACTCTTCCCTGCTGGGTGGGAGGCGTATCTGGTGAGAGCAGGAGAACTCATGGCCAGAGGAACCATGAGGCTCAAAGATGTCAAGGGAGCACTTGAAATTTTAGGTCTTACGGTATACGAGCACAAAAGTTGAAGCAATAAAAATATTGATTGAGTGAATGAATGAATGAATGAATGATTTCATTCATGTAAACTTTATTCACCATCTGTATAAGCCAGGCTCTATATTGGCTACTGTGGACAAACAGAAGACTAAGATACAATTGCATTTACTTTATAGGATGCCGTCGCGCGATTACAGCAGAGTGAGGAACACCCCGATGGACGTATGTTCCAGGATTTGTCAGAACGGTGATGATAAGCCTCAGTGTAGGTAGGATGGGAACAGAAAGAGGGAGTTTCACTGAATTTGTTCCACATTTTTGTTCTTATCCAATCACCCAGTACTCCCCCATCCATTCATCCGGTATTTATTGAGGGTCTCCTGTGCCAGGCGAGGCAATCGAGCTTTTCTTGTTTTGACTCTAATCCAGGAGACAAGCTACACGGGACAAATTGGAATTGGCGTATGAGCAAGGGCACGCAAGCGTGGTCTAAACCGTCTGCCCGAGAACTGCAGGAGTGTGGAGATGGCGTGTGTTCTCACGCGGGCGTGGCGGGGCAGGGACACCTGGGAGAGGTATTTGGAGTTCAGGGCAGTGATGGACGTGCATCAGCGCGAAGGGGAGGTGAGGCACCAGGCACGAGTCACTCTATGGTTGGCTTCCTTGTTAAATAGACAAGGAAAGACTCTTTTTTACAGAGAATAGTCATCTCTTGTCCAACTACTTTCCACTGTTGCATTTGCACAGCGAGACCACACCGTGTCTTTTTTTATGGGGATTATAAGGCTATGTTTGCAGCCGAATTTTAGTCAGGCAGAAACTCTCAGGATCGAGAGCCTGGTTTTAACCATAAAATGTAATGGGAACTGGCTTGCCTGGATCACCTTTTTTTTTTCAAGAGACAGGGTCTTGCTCTGCTGCCCAGGCTTGGGACAATGGCACAATTATAGTTCACGGAAGCTTTGAACTCTTGGGCTCAAAATATCCTCAGCCTTCTGAGTAGGTAGGACTACAGGCATGCACCACCACACCCAGCTAATTATATTATTATTATTTTTCGTAGAGTGGGGTCTCGCTATGCTTCTCAAGCTGGTCTCAAACTCCTGGCCTCAAGTGATCCTCCCACCTCGGCCTCCCAAAGCACTGGGATTGCAGGCGTGAGCCACCACGCTTGGCCTTGTTTCGGTAAGATTCTCTAGTCCTCATTATGCTCTTTGTGTTGTGGGAATTTGGATATATTTTAGTTTGTCAAACATTTATTGAGCAAGTGCTTTGTACCAGGCACAGGGCCTGGGTCTGAGCAAACAACAACAGTAACAACAAACAGATCCCTGTCCTTGGAGAACTTGCAATAAAATAGGGAGAAAGAATAACAGCAACAATAAAATAGCAAATAAAATTCAGTGTAATAAAATATAAGACATTGACTCTCACACCAGAGAACTCGGGTGGAGTTTTGATCCGGCTGTCTATCAGCTGTCAGACCTTGGAAAACAGCCTAATCTGTCTGTTTGCTCTTTTCTAAAATGAGAATAACAGTAAGACTACTTCATAACGTTATTCTGAGATTAGATAGTGTAAGATTAAATATTGTTAGAGCAGAGTCTGCACATAGCAGATAATAAATGCTAGTCCTTGTTATTGTTGTTACTATAGTTTTTGTGATAGAGAATGTTCTGCGTGCAATGAATGTATGTAAGATGGGCAACTCGTAGCGGGTAAGGATTCATGAAAGTTCTTCCGTAAGTGGTGATGCTTGAACGGAATCTGGAAAGAAGAGTGATGATAATAGCTAAAATGTATGAAGTGCTTATAACGTGCTGGATACTGTTCTGAGAACACAACATGGATGATCTCTTAAAAATTCTCACATAACCCTCTGAAGTATGTGCTAATATTATCTCTGTTATTTCAGATGAAGACAAGTAGGACTTAACCAGGCAGAGAAGGGACTTTGGGGAAGGGATCTTGGACAGTGGTGCAGACACAAAGGTCCAGGGATGGAGAGAAGAGCAGATTAATGGAACTGAAAGCAAGGCAGTATGGCCGGAACAAAAAAGATGTGTAGGAAAGTGGTGTGAGATGTAGCTGGAGATACAGGCAGGTCAGACTATTGCTGTCATCTGGAAGATTTATTGGACCCCCAACTGAGTATGGTCCAGCACTGTCTCCAGCAAAGCTCTGGCCATCCATTTTTCATTGGATTGATGGGAATCAGATGTCATGGGACTTGTCTTCATTGGAATAGAAACACATCAGAAAGTTCTTGAGACTTAGTGGAAGAAACCATTCCAGAAAAGACTGGACCAAAAGATAGATAGATGTCTCTCTTTTTACACTGTCCAGTTCAAGTGATTTTAAACTCCCAGATTCAACCCACTTAAAGATGAGCTCTATTGCAAGCTCAGGAGTACACGCACAAGAGTAGTTCTGCTTGTCTCTGTGACCTCCTCTGAAGATTGCCTTCTTCTTAGATCTTGTTTTGTTTCTTTTTTCTTTTCAGTCATTTGACCCAAAGCAGTGATATACTGTCTTACCTTACCCCGAACTCTCCTAGGAGGTATATACAAGCACCAATAGGCATTTTTAACCAAGACACATTCAAAGAAACATGCAAAGGAAAACAGATAAAAGCACCAAACCAATACAGAAGTATAACACAAAAGCTCAACACTTAAGTCATGTCCATGATTTAGGGTTGGTATTTGAAAGGTGCTGGAAACTTCTAACTCCAAGGAACCCTAAAGCCACCTGACCAGGTGAGTAACACATTTGAAGACAGACCACTAGGCTGGCCTGGTGCAAATTGCAGGTTGCACTGTTCTCTGTGTGATCCAAGAATGACTAAGAATCTCATTAGTACTTTTCTCCCTCCTCTCCCAGTGGGGTGCTCCACTGGGACCATTGCTTATAGCATCTGCTATTCCAGTGGCTTGTGACTTCGACTAAATCTTGTCTTTTTACCATCTTTTCCTCCCCCTGTTTTTATAAAGCAAACAGTATTTCTGGGGATAGTACACAAAGTTGGGGGCACTTCAGTGTGTCTGCGTTCACTCTGACTGGTGAGACCAGGACATCAAAATTTTTGTCATTTGCTTGAGTGACCTAATGCTCGAAAAAGTGTACATCCCTTTAGCTATCTCCATGCTGACCAAGCTTTAGTTCTTCTGAAAATTTTATGCCAAAAAAAGACTCATCTTCTGAGAAAAAAAAAAAAAACTAATAATATTAACAGTTTTTTTAAACAAATGAAATTAAGCTGCTAAAAATCCAATAATAATTATCTCTTGAAGGCCTATGATGAGCAAGATGCTTTACACATCTTTAGTGAAGGGATTATATTCTTCACGTTTCTCAGAGACTATTTTTCTTTACATTTTTCACATGAGGGAACTGAGGCCCAGAACATTCAAATCCTGAATCTTTAGTCACATGGTACCCAGCAGACCTGGAACTCAAACCCTGATCCTTCAGACTCCAAGCTTGCACGTTTTGTACCTTGCCAGAACTGCCAGCTTCTTGTCACAGAACCTTCTGGGTTCCCCTCTCTTGCCCCAGCGGCCCGTGAACTCTGGCCTAACGTAATGGCCGTGGGCAGCGTCATTATCTTTATATTCCTTGTTGACCTCCTTTCTTTTATTCTACATTCTTTTTCGTCTTTCTAATTTTGTTTGTAACACTTGCTGAATATATGTTTGGAGTTTTTATTTCAATCTGCCTCAAATTGCACTACTTTTTTTTTTTTTCTGGAAGTCTCTAGAGTTTAGATTCTAAATAAATGACTAATAAAGTCATCCAACCTTCAGCGCTTTATTTAGAGTTCATAAACTTCATTGCTGCGATTGAATTTTATTTGGGGACTCACTTGCCATGAGTTGCCTCATACTGCATTTGCATTTCCATTTACCCAGAGGCCAGACTCTGAGGCCAGACACCTGAGAGCCAACTCTT